>VZDJ01000223.1:6076000-6290508 GCA_008694505.1 Cyanoderma ruficeps
GTTTTTTTGGGGTTTTTTGGGGTTGTTTTTTGTCAAGCTGGAATTAGGGCTCTCCAACTGCTGCAACTACATTTTTTACCTCACTGTGTTTGGACTTTCTGAATGTAGGCTCAGCTCTGTGTTTCCTACACACGTAGCATGTGGTTCTGGTTTGCTTGCCATGTTGTTTTTTTTAATCTTTCAGTTACTCTTATGTACTCTCAGTTCTTGCTCTGTTCTCACTCAGATTTTTACCCCAAAATGTTTTGTTTAAGTGCTGGTACTGACAACAATATCTTTAAAGCCAAGAAAAGCTACTCAATTGACTGTGCATCTCCTGAAGTGCATTACATTCATCCCCTGACAAGTTTTTGGTTCCAGCACATTTCTGCATCATTGTATCTTTCTTTACACTGGCCTAAAGCTCCCTTCCTCAGTGCCGTGCCAGGTCCAAGCAATTGGTCACTGAGACTAGTTATGGCAAATTTAGGGATTCATCACTCAGCCTGAGCAGAGCTTCGTCTGGAAACTGGTCAGTTAATGCAAAGTCTGAAGCAGTAAGTCCTCAGAGTGTTCCAGGGTCCCTGGAAAAGGTGGCATAAACAACTTCAGGACCTCATAGTCCACTAGGTACAGCAAGAAACCAGAAGGGGTAAGATTGCTGAACTCCATCCTTCACAGGAAGGCTTGCTGTGCCTCCCATTGCTGGGCTTGCGTTCCTCCTGGTGTCCCTCTCTCCACAGAGGGCTGAGTTCCTGCACTCTGTAATGCCTTGCTTGGTAACTAGCTGGCACATTAAGGGATGACTGATTATGATGCACCAGGGAGGCATCTTATGGCAGAGAGGAATGCATATTAAAGTTGCAGATCTTTGTCCTAAGAAGTGAAGCAAAGTAATTTAACTTTTGCCTGGCTTGGCTCTACTGAGCCCTCTTCAGCTTTCTGACTTCTGGCTCAGGTCACTCAGGGGAGGGTTTGTCCAGAGCGCTCCTGCTATCCTTCCAAAATTCAGTAAAATGTTGTATAACTTTTCATGGTTGAGCAAGGGGCTATGAGGAAGAATGTAAGGCTGTAGGTCTGGTATAACGGCCTTTCTGATTTCTAAACATTTAAATATGGTACCGTTCAACTCCTTGACATACTGAAGTTGAGTGAACATCTAAGTGACACAAATTTTAGATAATTTTATAATACTTCAGCACGAGAGTTTCTCTGAGTTTTAATCTTTTGATAAGAACCTCCCCACATTGAATAGATTGGCCTCAGTACAAAAAGAAGCTCAGAGAAAGCTGAAAGAATTGGAGTCCTGCTCCAGGCACTGGAGATTTGGCATTTTTATTGGTGGGAGTGAGGCATATAGGAGGCAAGCAGGAGACTTTTAATGATTGGGAATAATGTTATGTGAGATACTGGTTTCATTTAATATCCTTGAAAATGAAAATGTCCTGCATAATGTGTTCCCCTATGTCCCAAGATATGTCCCTTATGTTCAGTATACTGGACTATACGGTCCAAAAGGTTATGAGACAGTTCTGAATCCCCTCATACCCTTCCAGGATTAAGGCAGCCCCAGCACTTGCCCTTTAGATATTTCCCAAGGAAACCCAGGAACCAAGAGGATTACACCAGGACCCTCATCGCCGACCAGTCCAGCCCCAAGCAGGGATGTTCACGGTGTTTTCTGTGAGTCTTATCCCAGGAGCACAGGCACTCCAGCCCAGTGACCAGCTCAGTTCTGAATGGTCGCCTAAGCAACCAGGCCTGTCAGCACTTTTAGGCCCCCACAGCTACTACAGTGACTTCCAGCAAATCCCCACAAGGGAATGGAGGAGAAAAAACAAGAGGCAGAGCAATCTCCAGAAGACCTCTTCATTCCCTGGAACCAACGACTCTAAGGCTCCAAACAGCCGGGGTTTTATAGGGTCAAAGGGGGGTGGGGTTCAACACAACAACCAATAGGGAAGAGGATTGAAAAAGTCACCAATCGGGGAAAGGATCCAAAACTAACCAATCGGGGGGAGACTTGAGTGAAAAAGTCACCAATGGGGGAAAGGATCCAAAACGAACCAATCGGGGGGAGACTTGAGTGAAAAAGCACCAATCGGGGAAAGGATCCAAAACGAACCAATCGGGGGGAGACTTGAGTGAAAAAGCACCAATGGGGGAAAGGATCCAAAACGAACCAATCGGGGGGAGACTTGAGTGAAAAAGCACCAATTGGGGAAAGGATCCAAAACTAACCAATCAGAGGGGAGACTTGAACCAATCAAAGGAGAGAACAAATCAACCAATCACAGGTAGCTTATTAACATTCTTCTAGAAAGCTCGGGGGCTTCACAGCTATGCTGCTCGCCATGAGCAACAGAGGAAAGCTGCACCGAACTGCATCAGGGACATGCTGCTCTCCATGGGAGCGCTGCCCTTTCTGTGTGGCCCACAGGGGCCTCCACAAGTCCTGTCTCAGGGCTCCTACCACAGGTATGGTTCCCCTTCATGGCTACCTCTATTTCCTGATTTAAGGCACTCTGCAGCCCTGCCTCAGACCAAGCTCCCTGGCTCATTGCTTGGGTCTTGTGTTGTGTGTAAATTACCCCATACAGCACTATTCACCCACAGAATCCTGCTTTTGCAGTCAGGCTACTGCTGCCTCCTCTGACCCTGAGGCCAGGGATTGTAAAGAACTCCAGCAGAGCCCTCCTAAAGCCTGGGTGCACATGTGATGTGCTGGGTGATGCTCTGGTAGGAACCATCTCTTGAACATCCTCAGCACACTCTGTGGTCAGCGATGTTGGTACAGGCAGCCGGAAACACTCCAGAATTATCGTTACTGTCATAAGCAGCTTGTTCTGCATCATGTTTTGGAGCTCATTACTACATATTTCTAGATGCTCACAGCTGACTTCCTATTAATTTTAAAAGAAGAAATAGAAAAATGGAAGCAGTTGAGGTTTTGCTGCTTTATGATGAAGCAAATATGCATTACTCCCTGTATGCCTGTGACAATGCAGATGCAGACAGTGCCAGGGCTGTGTATTGAATGCAAAGCACCAGCTGCCTGAAAAGTGGGATTAGGGAAGGTCATTCTGCAGTGTGTTCACTGTAATTACCAAAGAAATGCAATTTAAGACAAATTTTTGGATGATGTTTGGCTGCGGCTCACCTGGTAGATTTGCAGGCATCCTCCAGTCTGACAGTGGCAGAAATCAGGTATAAGGGTGTTTTCAGCCATTCCCAAATGAGTTCCTCTTTCTTTGTGGCACTTTAATGGACTCCAGGTTGTAGTCACCTCCCCCATTTCTCTCCTGATGCTTCTAATTTCAGATAAATATTTGAGAAGTGTCTCTGGGTATCAAATGTGACCCTTCACCTCCATGCAACTTTGTGATTATGACATACTATTAATAATGGGAATCACCTCTAATCTCACAATTTAGAAATGTTCAGCTCAAATTCCATTGGTGTCTTTTTAACAGGAATAATGTTTCTTTAAGGGATATGTCACTTCCAGATGCAAAAAAGGAAACAGCTGCCTGCCTCAGACATCAAATAGGAGCTACACCCATCCAGAAATGAGACCAGTGTTTTGGGCTATGAAACCCAAAATGTGTCTTTCAAATTGGAATGGTTGCTCTGCCTGAGTGGGGCAATAGTCACTGCAGTTAAAGTCATTTTAATTGCTTCTTCTCCTCCAGCAAAAGTATTAATTAGTGGAAGAATGGGTTATCTTCATTATGTGTGAGATGGTTGCAGAGCTTTGAATCTTTCCCTGTTTTAAAGACTAAGAAGTACTTGAATATCAGATATTTGTTGCACCCTGTTTTGGACAAGTGTGTCAATTTTCAAAAAATCTTGCCCTTCAGTCCTCACACCTCTTCATGTATATTTACAGCAAAAGACAATTGAAAAGGTAGAAGACTATATATCCTGTAACTCTATAAATGTGATTGCAATGATACTGTCCAGTGGAATGAACAAAATGTAAAGATATTTTTAAGCATTGTTTTAAACATATTACACCTGGACATTCTTTATTATTATTTCTACGTCTCACTGAACAGTTATGGTATTGGGTGGACTTAGGCATCCACATATATAAGCCAGGGTAAGACTCCCCATCATTAAAATTCCCATTTTTCTCCCTGCTCTGACACTGCTGATATGGTAAACACAAGTGTTATCTTTTATGATAGTGTCTTTCCTTGAAAGAATCCTTTTCCTTCATAAGCCAAGCAAACCAGACATTTTTGTGGGTGCTGGGGGTAGAGGTGGAGACTTAAGCTTAACATATAGGATAAATATAGAAGAAGTAGAGAAAAGAGAAACTATTTGGCATGTGGTTACAACTTAGGCTAAATAAATTCCAGTGGTTACTCAAACTAAAAGTTTTGGTGGGTTTTTTTTTTTTCTTCTGGTGAGTTGTTTTGTTTTTGTGATAGCAAACTAAACAGAATGTCATCGAATCTGAGAGCGCCTTTGATGCAGAGGCCATGCTTAGACTGAAGGGGAAACCCATAAATGAAATAAAGTCTCTGGGAAATTGTGTGTTGTGAAATGTATGATAATTTCGGTCCCTTGCCCGCAGCCATCTCTCCTGACCATCTGAGTTTGCAGCACTGACCACGAAGTTCCAAATCAACTTTGTCTCTCTCTCTCTTTTTTTTTTTTCCAGAAAATATGGTTTTCAGGGTTAGCAGGATGCTGTGCTTTGTCTGGCCAACGGCGCCCCGATTGTGACACTGCCCGGAACTCCCGTGGCGCTGGGAAGGCGGCAGGATGCTCCCCATTCTCCCGTGACAGGCGGCGTTCGCCAGGGCTGTTATTTGGCCCAGGCGAACCTTCCCTGTACGCGCAGAGATTTTCGGTATCACTGCTTGGGAGAGACACGAATCCTTCAGTCCAAGGATTTCTGGCCACCAGCGCTGCCTGGGGATGCCCGGCCCTTGGTTCGGGGTCGCCGCCTGCGCTGCCGGGCAGGGTCCCAGTACAAGGAGAAAATGTTTTATTTCCCTGGAGAAGGTGGTTGATCCCGACCCTGGAAGCCCTAGGGACAACACAAGCGCCAACACAAGCGCCGTCAGCCACAGCGGGACGTGTGGCTGGCTCCCCTCCCGCTCCCCGCCGAGTTGCGAGACGGTGGCGGCTCCGGAGCCGCCCCCACCCCGGCCCAGCGGGCAGGGCCGGGGGTAGCCCCCGTCCAATGCCGGGGCAGCAGCCCGAGCCGCCCACCGTCTGCCCCGTCAAGGGCTGCCGCCGCCGCCAGGCCCCCTCGCGCCCAGGGAACTGCGCTCTCCGCCCGCTGCGGGCGAACCGCTCCGTCCCGGCCTCAGAGCCGCCTGCCCGTCCCGCCACAGGCCGGCTCCGCCAGGCCGGGACTCGTTCCCGACGGCTGGCTTCCGCAGCCGCCGGGCCGGGCCTGATCAGACCAGTGTCCCCGTCCTATTCCTCTCCGGTGCGGTCGGGGCGGGCCCGCAGCAGGACGGCCCCGGGCCGGCTCCGCCCCGGCCGCGCGGGGTGGCACGGCAGGGGAAGATGGCGGCGGCGGGCGGGGGCGGCGCCGCGGTGTCGGTGTTGGCGCCCAGCGGGCGGCGGGTCACGGTGCGGGTGGGGCCCGGCACGGTCCTGCTCCAGGTGGGTCCGCGGCGGGGAGGGGGCTGAGGGGAAGACGGTGGCAGGGCCGCAGGCCGGCCGTGACGCCTCTCTTCTTTCCGCAGGTCCTCGAGGAGGTCTGCAGGAAGCAGGGTGGCAGCCCTGGCGAGTACGGCCTCAAGTGAGTGTCGCCGTGGGGCCGGGCCCGAGTCCGGGTCCGGCTGCCTTCGGCCGTGGGAGATGCCCCGCCCGCGGCCGTTCTCCGTGCCGGGCCTGGCGCTCTGGAGCCCGCGCCCCGTCCGCGGGGTGCCCAGGGCCCGGCGGAGCCCGCGGCGGGCGGTGGGAGTGCGAGGGGCCGGAGCACACCCTGAGCTCTGTTGAGGTCCGTTCGTCCCCATGTCCCTGTGCCACGTTCCTCGAGCTGCTGGACACGGGGCGAGGCCCCATGTCGCTGCCACGGGACACCCACGCGTGCACCTCATCCAGGCCACAGACCAGCAACGCCCATCTCTCCTATTACCTGGGGGTTTGACCCTCTGCTTATATGGCATCTTCATTGAGAGCTCATTTGTCTGAGTAGCACAAGAAAAAAAAAAGGGACATTGGTATTTAACCAGGCTTAGTTGTGTAGTTGGTTGCTGTGCTGGTTATCTTTTTAAAACCTTTAAAGGAAGTACATAGTTTTGGGTGTCTTCTCTGTAACCTCTACAAACTGCAGCTGTTTTGGTGTGCAGATTAGCTTTCTTTGATGATGCTTTCATAATTATTGATTGTTCATTATTGAATCATGTTCTATGGCTTCTAGTCAGCTTCCTGGGAATTCTCTTGCACAATACCTGGACTTTGTATTGCTCATAGGCTCTCTTCTTCAGATTTCAGAGGAATGTTTTGGACCTGTCTTTGCAGTGGAGGTTTGCTAGGCTGCCCAACAATGCCAAACTGGAGATGGTGCCAGTCTCTAACAGAGCAGCCGCAGGAACCACGGTATGTTCATTTACGCACTGTGACCTGATTTGTTCAGTTACCAGTTGTGCTGATATGATCCCATCAGATCTAATGGTCAAGGGCACAGGCCAGCTTGGCCAATGCCTGTGTGAGAGACCAGCTGAAGACTGGTTGCAGTGCAGTTGAAAATGGTAGTCCAGTAGCTGAAAGTCTTTACACTTAGTCTGCATGAGCATTGGGTAGCAGCTGTGCTGGGGCAGTGTGGGATGGTTTGGGGAGCTGAAAAACTAGTAGTCATGGATAGCTAAGAAGTTAAACATCAGTGATGACTAATTCAGTTCCCTTTCATAATTTCTGTTTCAGTTGCTGTTGTCCAGCTCTGGATTTTGACTAAATCTGAGATTCTTACAGAGTCCTCTTTTCCCAGCATTGGTGTTGATGGTGTGTTCACACAGCTTTAGAGTCTTTTGTGACATGTTCTGTGTTCATTAGTGGCCAAATGTCCCTATTTGGTATTATTTGCAAAGGGCTTATGGATGCTGTTTTCTCTAGAAGTTAGGGCCACTTAGGAGTGTAAAAATCTTCTATACATATCCCTGTGGCCATAGGCCTAACGTTTCAAGTGGTGGATAGGTGTTACTGAGAGTGAATTCTTTGTGTTGTAAAAATGATGTGTGGTCTTACTTAAGTAGCCTAGGAGTGGAAATTTGTCTATCACTAGCAGTCATCTTGCTATTTGTTAACTTCCTCATAGGAAATTTCTCAATTTTCATGTAAGTTTCAGGTGTGTTGTTGCTGATCTCTTAATGTCTGTCAGCCAAGCAGTGTTAGTGATGTTCCTTAAAGGCAGTTGCTCTAGCTGTCACAGAGAGAAACTAATACATTGAAGAGTGAATTTTGCGGTGTGAGGAGACTTTGGAGTCTCTGCTTTAGTTCACTGGGTAACATAGTTTTGGGGGTCCCTGGTGTTCATATTTTTGTCTGTAAAACCTCCATGCTCTTTATTTTGGCACTAATGCCTTTTTTCTGATTTGGGAATAGAAAGACATTTGTGCTTCAAGTGACGTCTTTACTTTAAAAAATACCACAAACCAGTAGCATCTGCTTAGAATTTTCAGTGAAATGTTGCAGTGGAATGGAGTTTGTCTTTCAGAGAAAAGTGTTTCTCTTGAAATGGTGCAGTGATGACTATATCTGACATTTGCATGTGTTTTGGGAGGTACTAAAGGAAAATAATGATTTTATTTTTTTTCCCCTGAAGTTATATTGTGAGAAAAGGCAAGAAGGACTGTTCACTGTTAGGAGAGGGGTTATAGTGTGGAATCGTTACTTTAGATTACTAAAGAGAAGAGCTAATAGAAGTGTAAGTTGTTACTATTTAGTTGCAGTTCAGCAGAACAATCTGCAGAAGTGAGGCTTCCCTGGGGGTGCTAGTTACTGTAGCATGAAGGTGAGGAGATGCATGTGGAGAGTGGAGTCTAAACAGAGTCCCTGCGCCACAAACTTCGGCAGATTTTACTTGGGAGAATTTCACAGTTTAAGAAAAGACTTTGTACACAACAACTGACTAAAGAGAGTTCCCTGCCACAGGGAGTATCTGTTAAAAAATAGGGAATTTTATAACAGCCAGGTGACTGTGACTGGGATGTAGTGGCAGTTGAGATGCAGACTAGTCATGCCGGCTAGCTGTGGTAATGTTGGGATGAACTTGATTCTGTGTCTTTTGTTATTCTTTGTTCTATTAAGATTATGCCTGTGGAGGTAGGTGTGCTTTCTTGTAGTGACAGCAGTTACCCTAGAGAGAGAATACAGGTTTTGATAAATCATGAGTTTGTTCACCAAATCTGATGTTTTAAAAATAGAAGGCTTTTGGATTTGCCTTTCCATGTGGAAAACATTGTTTCCTGTAAGACTGTTCTTTACTGAATAATGGAACAAATTCCCTTTGTGATGGCAGGTGACGCAGAAGCACCATCAGTACAGCTCTGGTGTTAAAGTTGTCAGCCTCTTGTTTAAATGTTTGTATACTTAGATGATAACTGGCACTGATCTCTATTATTGTACGTATCCCCTGGGGTTTTCGAAGAGACTTTTCTAATGGGCTGAATAGGACTTTCGTGACATGTTTAGCTTTGAACTGCTGCCCAAAAACTGATGCAACTGGTAGTCTGAATTTCTGGGCTGGATTCTTACAGAATGGTAATGTCAGCTGTCATCGCTGTGCTGTAGCTGAGAATAATATAAGGCTTGTCTCCCATGTAGGAGAAACCAGGAGGTTGTGTTAGTGGTGGGATGAAACGACATTGTGCTGTCGGCTCATTATTAATGATGCCACTGTTTCCGTTATGTAGAAAAATTCCGGTCTCCAGCAGATCAGCATTTGCAGTCCTGTGAGGACTGGTGGGAGCCAAGGGAGATGACAAACATATTCCTCCATGGAAATCACAGTGGATTGCTGGAACGTGTGATGTCTCTTTCCCATCTCTCTGTAGCCCCTGCCCTCATGCTTGCACACAGACTTTGCACTCAGTGAGAGGCTGCACTGAGAGTGTTAGAAGGGACATATGAAAACACAGAATGAAGGAAAGTGGCTTTGGCTGTCTTGGCCTAATGTCCTTCTCAGGCTCAGGAATAAGGCCAGTTTTTGGACTTTTCAAAACTAAAGTTGACTGGGGAAACCCTAGTGGCTACAGGACTTTATATGATTTTTCTTTAGACAGGTGAGCTAGTTGGGGAAAATTAAGAGTTAGACATTCTGAAAAAGGCTGAATATTCTCTAAAAGGTAAAGATAACACCTGGAATGCTTTGTCATTCTCTATCTCTGTCATTCTCTATCTAGCTGCTAAACTTTTCCCTTGGGACAATCAGGAGTTTGAATTTCTTCAGGGCTGACCTCAGCATATGTTCACTTCAGAAATGCCTTGGATTGATTGATTAATTGATTGATTGTGGGGGAGAGGTAGGGAAGCAATTCTCTAAAGTCTGTGTGGCACCTGATAATGTTTGTGGATATTCTCATTCCAGGTTGGAAAGGATCTGTTAAAATTGGCTGCCCTTGCCTTTTTCTGCAGGTGTTCAAGAACTCGATATACTGCCCAGAATTATTGTTGAGATTTTTTGTTACTTCACTCTTAAATTGTATGTCAAAATGCGATGGTTAGGAAGCATTAGTGAGTTGCAAGTTACAAATGTCATTTCTTTGGACTGGTTGTTTAGGATAGATGGAACTGTGCTAATTCTTTCTGTGTGTGGATATGCAAGTAAACTGTTTGGTCCCAGGGAAGTTGTTCTGCAAAATGATGCTGAAGTCAACAGAGCTCTGTGTTGGTGTTTTAGATGGTGCAGCTGCATCAGTCATATCTGAGTTATTGGAATTTGTTTTACGTAGCTGCAAAAACCCTTACTGTAAAGTTTCATCTGGTATAAAATAGAACACCTCTATTCGTGATGGCACATTATTTGGGATGTTTGCATTGGCTTTTCTCTGAATATGTTCCAGTTTGAGATACGGCAGAGGAGAGGGGCCCGTGAAAGCTGGTTAGTATTCCAGGATGGCCTCCCCCATGCTCAGGAGCCATTCATCCCAACAAACAGGATTTCAGGCCAGAATGCCTGCACAGATGAGCAAGAAGCACTGAAATATTTTTTAAAATTGTGACAAAAAATAAGCTTTCTTTCAATTTTCTGATTAATTCATTGTGGTGTTCTTATAGGTTCGGATAGCATTACAACTAGATGATGGCTCCCGTTTGCAAGACACCTTCCTCTGCCAACAGACCTTGTGGGAACTTCTCAACCATTTTGCAAAGATCAGGTGAGCAATGCAGTGAGAAAATACTTGTTTGGATGGATCTCTGCATGCCGCTAATTACTTGTTACGGTGACCCAGCTAAACCCTTCAGATTTGTAGAATTTGCATTTATTTGATAGTGATTTCTCCTTTATAGCAGAGATGTTTGCATTTTTGTTGCTCTTTCAGATTACACAATCCGTAGTTTTATTACTGTTTTTTTAGTCCAGAAGCACCACTCCTGATTCAGGCATACACTGTAACAAACTGCTAAAGCTGTGAAGATACTGGGATATGTTGCGCCACCTTTCTTTTACACAAACCTGTTTGAAGTTAAGTTACTGCTAGAGATGGGTGTGTCAAGCCTGGATGATCTTGATCCTCAGTATCTCTGTGCTGCAGTTCTCTGTAGTGGAGGGGGTTCTTTCTTATGGGTTGCTGTTGCTTTTGAGGCTTTTTGTTGTGCAAGTTCTTCAAGGAAATCTGGAGCTCTCAGCAGGTTAAGGTGGAATCTTCAAAAGACTCATTAGATCCTGTTTAAATGGAAGAATTTCTTGTTCTACATTTTTTTAATATGTACATGGGTTAGAAATCTTATTATTTTAGTCCAGTCTACATTAAGTGCTACCTCTTGTCTTTAGCTTTGATTTTAAAAGTCTGTATTGTTTTGAAATGTCAAGGTAATAAAGTTTTCTCGAAGAAAGGCACTTCTTTTCTATTTCTCATGGTTTGGAAGAGGAAGCCTTGAAGCTGTGACAACCATTCTGTTTTTAATCATGGACCAGGTCTACAATGTGATATTTATTCATAAGTAAAGGAACAGTATCCGTGCAGATGCTAGAGAAAAAAGAATTATCTTTCTTTTAATCGAGGAAAGAGGTAGGACAAAAAACACAGGGGTGTTTTAAGTCCCCTCTTGTCCCTTACTATGCCCTCTGCGCCCTTTGTGAGGAGAGGAGTGCCTATTGCAGTTTGGGGACTGCTAGACTAGTGGGAGGTGGTAATTATTGACAATGACAATCTTTTTATGGCTTTCTCACATATTAATTGATTCTTTCTTAGGTTTAAATTTTGAGCTTTTCATAAAATTTTGCTCTTTCAAAGTGGTTTTATTGGTTACAGCTCATTGTAATATTACTAGTTAATATGCACGTTGCTCTTCTTAAGCTTCTAACTGCTGCAGTGTGCTAAGCATTCATAACTTCAGTTCAGAGCACAGTTGCTCTTTTCTGCCCTCTGGAAGCTGAGTTCAGATGTTTGGATGGACTTTACAGTTTTGGTTAAGTTCAACAAGCAGCAAAGGTGCTGTATATGATTTAGTCACAGAACAAGCTGGATCTACAGCCATCCGTATGGATTTAATGGGCTGAGTTGCTGTTGAATGTGTTTTGATGCAGTTGACTAACTAGTCAGCTAATTGTTGATGTTTGCTGAATGCTTCCTTGGACTTTCCAACTGGAGATGTTTTCCTGGAATGCTCAGCTGCTCTAAGTGCGTGAGGGGAAGCATTCTAAATCCACTGGAATTTCCCCTGGGTTTCCAGCATCCATCTTGGCTAATTGGGTCTGAAGACGGTCTGGAAGCTATTGTAGGGCTGCTCCTCCTCTCAGCGTGCGGCAGTCCTTGCACAAGATGTTTACAGGCCCTGTCAGATCACTACATGAAGGAATCTAATCTGCTTGCCGTTCCCCTTCTGAAGACCAGCACATCAAAGAGAGGACAGTATGTTTGATGTGTGTGCTTGCCTCAGTGGGTGCATGTAATGGATTAGCAGCAGCTGGAGGAGGAGCCTGCTGCTTCCAAGAGTTAGACAAAAATAAGTCTCTGGGGATCTTTGCGTGGAGTCTGTGCTTCAGAGGCTGGTTGAGGGCACAGTGTTGTCTGCCCTATGAACAAGAAACCTGCGTTTCTATCTCCCATTCTTGCCTGCATTGCAGCTTCAGCAGCTTTGCGGGCTGTTGTCCATAGAGCAGTTGCACTTTGGACACTCAGGGACATCTTTGATAGTCACTATGATTCTTCACTACTTCTATGGGGTCATTCATTTGATATTTTCTGTACATTTTTAAGAGATTCTTCGAAGAGTTGCTTGGATAGAAGTGAAAAGCATTTTTTGGAAAAGTGAATGAAACCAGATTCTATAGGCTTCCTCTCCTATTGGTCCTTGTTGAGGACATGTTCCATTGTGCCTAAGATTTTTTTTTCTCCTAAAGGTTTGTCATCCACCTTTCCCGACAGACAGCAGCTTGATATTCAAGCTTTTATTCCCTGGGCTGTTCTGTCTGCCTTTTCTGTGATTCTGTACTGTTTCTCTGTGTCTCGTCAGTCCTTTATCTTTTGTTCACGTTATTGAGGATTCCTCAAGGGATACAGCTAACCTTAATTGGGAGCAAAACCTATCGAAAATAAGGTGAGGATGAGTGTCTTTTCTGGATTGTCTGGAGAAGTCTGAGTGCAGTAACTTGCTGTGGTGTGGTAAAGGCACTCTGGTGATCTTTTGTTCCAGTTCTCCAATTGGGACAAGATTTATTTTTTTTTTCCTGCCTTTCATCATCAGGCATTGGCTTTGGGGATTTCCACAGGTACTGCTGCCAGAGGAGTGAAGGAGGTTGGAGCCTGGGTCTCGTATCACAAGACAATGTTCTTTTGTATGAGCAACTTAATCTCTTGATTCCTGCAGAGCATTGTATAGTGCTTTTTGTTCCTGAAAGAGAGTCACTAATTGCAGGATCATAAATAGGCAACCCTATTTTAGTGTTGGTTTGGTTGTTCACCTTGAGTCAGAGAGTTAACTGTTTCACAATCTGAGACTTGAACATAGTATTTTGGATGCTCTGGTGTGTCTGTGCAGGTTTTGGTTTTTCCTGTCAAATTCGCTGCAGGGACTAGAATCTGGTGGCTGAAGAGACAGCTAAGTAGAAGTGTTCACATAACTTTGTAAGACAGTCATTTGCAAACTCCTTAGGTGTTCAATGCTAAACACTGGTGTAGTCAGGCAAAGCTGACCTTGGAACTGGCTCCAGAGGCCTCAGGAGGTGAGCAAGGATGTTTCATATTCCTGGGCTTCCAGGTGGATTTCCTTATCTGCTTTGCAGAGGTGGTTTCTCTTCGAGTCACAGGTGATAGGTGATGGTTTCCTGGTGGGGTGAGTGGAATGCCATTCCCCCCTACCTACCCTCGGCCAGACTGGACTGTAGAGAGCAGCAAGATCAAGGGAGTTTACCACATGAGGAGGAGTTACAGCTGTTCTGTGTTTCATGATAAACCAACTGTTGCAGTGCAGAGGGTACATACAGCTCTTTACCAAGGGATATCCTGGTGCAACTGCAAGTACAGGGAGTTTGAGACAGAATGTGCTAAGAAGAGCTACTGGGGTCTATGGAGAAGGATAAATCTTGTCAGTTCTCATTGTGTAGATGGGGAATGTCCTGGGCAATGTTCTCACCTTTTGTAGTTTCCCAGGCTGAGGTAGGCTGAATTGTCTGAATTTGAAACTTCTGAAAAAATGCTTTTGAGAGCTTAGCCAGGTATATCTTTCGAAACCAGCACTGTCTTAGGGTGGGCAGTGTCTTCCTGGTCAGCTTTTAGATTGGCAGGCTTGGGATGAGAAGCAAAGTATTCTCCTCAGCCTCTTGTTTTACCACGTTCTCGTGTGATTTCAGTTTGAGTTTCACTTTGCTGTAGGTGGAGACCAATGTGACAGAGCTTCTTCTGGTGTTGAATATAATGCTCTCACTGATTCCAGTGCTTCAGCATAATGTACTGGTTAATTCTGTAAGGCCTCTTACTTTTCTGTAGACATCTGAGGTTTTGTTGCTGAAAGTGTCAATCCTTTTTTTCCCCTTTTGAAATCACATCATCTTGGGTGGATGAGAACTGAGGCTTGCTGTGATGGGCTGTGATTGTGCTTTCCCTGTCCGTCTTTTGTATTTAATCAAGTGAACATATAATAAAGCTTGGCTTTTACTGGAATGCCTCAGAATTGCTTATCTAGAGGAGAATGGAAAGAGTGGCATCTTACTGTTTTTTCCCCATCTCAATGCTATGGGTCCTTCACTTCTGTCTTCCTCTGTGGATGGGCTTTTGGGAGTTTTGGTCATTGCTCATATGTATCTACATCACTGAAATGCTTAAATAGGAGTTGATTGTCACTTTGTCTACAGTGGCAGCCTTTCATTTGGCTTTGCTTTTTTTATGGTCTCCAGAATCTGAAAGTTTATGCTCTTTGTTCTTGTTTATTTGCTTTCTCTTTTCTTTTTTAAAAATGATACTAAGGCAAGTTTCTTGTTCTTAGTTGATCTGCTTTAGAGCGAGATTTAATTTTGTTTATTGCTGTGCATATGTGAAAAGAAATGGACTATCCCCAGTGAAAGTTCAGTCTAAATTGTGATGAAGTTTTTAACTTGGATTAAAAAGAGCAAATATAACTAAATAATGTTTCAGATTGGGTACTGAGGCACACAAACAGTGATGAGCTAAATTTATCTAGTAAGATCAGCTAAATTCAGAATTTACTTTAATTGTTTCTTTGTTTTTAAACTCTTAGGCTGTGTTTAAGAAAAGATGAATGCATTGAAGCAAATTGTTTACCTAATGTCTAATAGTGATCCTGTGAACTGTGAACTCCATGGAGGAACATGGATGACAGCGTTGCCAGCTGATTTCACTTTGTACTGTTACTCTGTGCTGGTTTTGGAGGGGGTGGGCTGTTCTGCAGATGCTGCAGTGTTTTGCTCTTTCTTGCAGGGAGCTGATGGAACAACATGGTGAATTGTCTCCAGTCTGTATTTACATGCGAGATGAGGTAAGACAGCAAAGGCCTCTCAACTGTCTCATGTCCCTAAAACATAAGAAAACTTAGCTCTGCTTTCCAACCTGGAAAGTGTTTCCTTTGAACTTTCTTGAGAGGGGAAGTAGAAAAATGTTGGTGTTTTCAAAGCATGACGTGTCTGTATGGAAAAAAGCTCTCTTGGAAGGTAACCTTGCGCCGTTGAGACCTCTGAGCCCATAAAATGAGCTCAATGGCCTATTTGTGTTTTTCTTTCCAATTTCTTTTAAAGCTTGAGTCAAAACAATGTTTTCATTTTAGTAAATATTTGCTTTTCTCTGTTTTGATCTTTTGCTATTAATGTTTTGTTAAATATTTTGTATGTGGATATTATGGAATTCACTCTCGCTAGCTGTCCCCTTTACTTCCCACTGACCTCTGTGGACAGATGGTCTTTATTCTGGAATAGGTCACTACAGATGGATAGGAGGTGTATGTAAGGAAATGGTCTGTCTTGCAGCTCTGAGATGTTGCCTGTCGTTTAACTTCTGACATAAAAGTAGCTTTGCTGTACTTGGATCCCACTTGGATGTATGTATGGGATGAAAATATATGTAGATCATCTTCCATTGAGGTGATTTAATAAGCTCTGAATTTGGTAAAACAGTACAGGTTGATACAGATGGATTCAGGTCTGATTTCCAGCTGCAGGAGTGTGTTTTCACCTGTATCTTGTGTTGTGTGGTGTTTCTTTGGATACAGACTTCTTTTTAGACAGAGCTTTACATGCTCTTCTGGGGAATCAGAGGCCATAATTACTCTCCTTTGGTTTTGTTCCAGATATCAGGAAAAGATGCCCTGGAGAAGACGACACTGAAATCTCTTGGCCTAATTGAAGGCAATGCCATTATCAGGTTGGGGGAAGCAAAGTTTGGCCTCTTTATTTTCCCTTTCCACTCTGATGGTGAATTTATTTTGTTTCAAGTACCAAAAGAAAGACAAAGAAAAAGAAGTCACAGAAAAAGATGCCAAACTAAAACATTGCAGCACTCAGAAATGATTGCATTTGCCTGTTTATCTCAAACTACTGCCCAGATGTGCTTCACACAGCAGCAGATGCTGGCACTGACCAGTCATGTGCAGATTAAAAGAGCTTGTTTGTTTGTTTCTTTTTTTTTCTTTTTTTTCTTTCTTCTTTGAGTGGAACAGACAATTCAAAGTTAAAAGTCTCTCTGAGAGGGCAATCAGCTACCACTTCATTCTTCCCTGCTCAGGCGTCCAGCCTCTTCAGGCCCTGCTGGCTTTTGGGGGTGGGGGTGAGTTTGGGGCAGGGACAATCTTTCTGTGATCTCCTGGCCAGCTCTTTGCAGTATTGCAGAAGGCAGCAGTGATTAGAAGCTATGCTTTACAACTGAGTGCTGTTTTTGTCTGGAAGACAGTTTTCTTCCAGAGGAGCAGGTCTGTGTTCTTTTGTTTTGCACAACGCACTGACCCTCTACCCCACACTTCACAGTAACTGGAGCTTGTTCTCTGTAAGCATCTGGAAGAAGAAAGTTGTTAAATCAGGGTGTGTTTGAGGCATCTGTTGTCTTTATGTCGTGGACACATTGAGAATAGGGAGGGCAGTACTCTTAGGATTATGATTTTATTTTTATTCCTTTTGGTGGTTTCTTTAAGAGTTGTCATGAAGAAATGCAGCTCATCTAGTGGGGAGGAAGTTGTGAGTGCCACGGTGCCTTGTAATGAGCCAACAGTGAGGCGAGGCTCTATGGAAGAAGCTGTGGATGTGCCTCTACCTCAAGCAAGCACATTTCCAAAGGACTTGGAGCACAGGGATGTGGCTATATCTTTAAACAGCTGCACACACAAGCAAGACTCAATTAAAGATTCTCCTGCTAGCTTGGAGGAGCTATGGCATTCCCCAGAGCCTGGGCCTGCCCCATTTGTCCCTTTTTTTGGAGATGGAGAGCATCTGGGGGACTCTCCTGTAGCTGAACCGTCTTCAAAGCTGCCAACAACTTTTTCCAGCCCTGGAGGCCCTTCTAAGCCAAAGAAGTCTAAGAACTGCCAAGAGCTGCGAAAGGAGCAAGAACAGGTAAGGGAAAACGTGTTTGCAGTTTGGGCAACAAAGGCTTTTTTTTAATCCTGCCTTGCCTGAGGCTGCACTCCCATGAGGAAAAAGATGTTTCCAGATTTAGGACTTTTTCGCTGTGTCACTGGATTAGGTGCCTTGATGGTGTATAGTTCTGCCTGAGTTCAGAAAGGAAGTAGGAAGGAAGAAGGATTTGAGTTTAATAATTTGCTGTCCAGAGGCAGGCAAAACTTCGAATCTCTAGGTATCCTTGATGAATAGTTCAAATAGAGGCAGCACAGCTGCATTAAATCACAGTCCAGAAGATCCTCCACCTCAGTGCCTCGGATTTCACAAACAGATGCCCACTTTGTTACCTGAGCCCCGTGACTTAACTTTCTTAGTATTGCAGATGAAGCAGAAACTTTCCATCCTTTTCCTTCTGTATTTCTGCTGCTTATAGAAGTGTTTTTTCTCTTAATCTAAAATATTTTGCTTCTTAAATAGTCTACCTCTCTCTGACTATTTCCCAGAAAGACACATTGCACATCTCACCGTTCTTGGTGTCTCTGAAATAAAACTGTATTTGTTAAAATCAAAAATGCTTGAGCCCGTGTTGTGATACCAGAACTGATGGCTGAAAAGTGCTGTGATGCCATCCCATAGTGACCTGGGAATGACACTGAAGTGTGTTTTCTGTAGGGCAGCTGTATAGAATTGAATGCCTTCAGGAAGGTTATGTATGTCCGGCAAGCAGTGTAACATGAAGTACGGGAGCCATTCAATTAATGATTTACTCCTTGTTACTATGCCCTGAGAGTTTCCCATTCTGGATGCTCAGTGAGCAGCTCTTTTCTTGCTCCTTTGGCTAATCACTAGGGCCAGCTTTCATGTTCAGAGGTCCCTTTTGTTGTTTCAGACTCTTTGGTACCTCCTAGAGTTGGAGATTTGAATCTCCTCTGGTCTGATCCAGCCAGGATTGAACAATGGAAAGCTATAAGTAGAAAGAAAGGATGCCTGGGGATCTTCAAAGGGAGCTTAGTTCAGGAGAAATTTAGCAAGACTCTGGATGCTTTCGCGTTGATGTAGAGACTGTACCTTAGTTGACTTTGTGGTTGCAGCCTATTTTTGATGAGTTGGGAATTGTTTAGGAACAGAAGCCAGACCCTGGAAAGGACTCTGGAGTCGTTGTGAACTGCAAAAGTAGCAGAAAAAGGCTATGCCAACCTGCAGTGGTGAATATTTCAGTATGTTAGAAACATGTTTGGGTCTGTCTAATCAGTGTTATTTAACCTTTTGGAATAGACCCTTAACATGGAGAATTAAACAGTAGGCTGGGTGATTTGTCCAGTGTCATGTGTTGCTTGCTTCAGTTGCACTCTTGTCTGAGGGATTTGGAAAGGAGGAACTTCCATTGTGTCTGGGAAGGGAGAAGAAGTGCAAGGGTTTGTGGAGGTTCGTTCACCAGTTCTGTTGACCACACTTCTCTGTGCACTGGTGGGAGAGGCAGAACTCCATCATTTCACTGACTTCACAGCTTGATGTGGAGCTGTGCTTTTGGGCATGGTCTGAGTGGTGGTGATTGAAGGACTCACATGAACTGATGTCTTTCTCAGAATCGCAGTCCAGTTCAAGCCATTTCTAGAGCCAGCTGCCCTTCCACTCTGAGAGCAGCTTTGGAGGCAGCTGCAGATTCTGTTGGGGGAGTTGTGTCCTTGTGTTAAACAGCATGTGATTTTGACGGCTGCTTTCAAGCCCTTTGATCTCTGTTACTTTTGCTGCTGATTGATTACATTTTGTTCCCTCCTCCACTCCTGCCATCTTCCACTCTCCTCCCAGCAGCAACAGCCAAGCAGGGCTAGCCACATGGCATCTGCTTTTTGTCCTTTTTCAGTCCTCAGGAAAAAAACCCAAAACAAAACAAATTATTTTTAAACATCAAAGGTCCATTTTCGTAAAAGAATCTTCCCATTAATGCTTTGCCTGTGTGTGGTTTTTGAAGCTGAAGAGAGGCTGGATAAAATCTGTGCCGGCATCCCTTAGTTTCTTGGGCTAAAGATGGTTTACAGACAGCTGCAAGCTGACTTTGATGTCAGAATGTTAATTATTAGAAGGTAACTTTAAACCAGATTCACCATGAGATTAGAGCTCCCAGAGGTGGTGGGGAGGAAGTGGGTCTCTGGGGAGAGTTTGATGCTGTGGAAAACACAATTACCACTATTTCACTTAAATCATGAGAGTTTTCCGCAGCTTACCTGCTTCCCTGGGACCAGGATGGTGACCACAGAGTGAACTGCATTCCTCCTGACACCTGACTTTGTCACATAGGCTGCACTTTTGTAGATGTTTCTGTGAACATATGGCTTCAGCCTCATGGTGAAAAGTGCCTGACATTTCAACTTTGGTAGAAGAATAGACTTTGAAGAAGGAAGGTGCCAAACCTTAGCGCAGCATCTTTGGCTCCTGGAAGAAGTAGGACAGCAAAATGCACTGCTTGTTTTCCTCCAGTTTACATAATGGAAAGTAGAACATCCATGTGGTGGCCATTTATTGTTACAGGAGATAGTTATCTTTTATCACAGTTGCAGAAAACAGTGTGTGTGCAGTGGGCTGGGAAGTGGGTTAGTATTCCTGGAGTCACTTTTGTAATCGTTGTGGGAAGTTAATTTTTGGATTCTGTCCGTGCTTTAGGATTGTTGGAGCCCACAGCAAGGAAGAGGAATGAACACTTAGGACTGGAATATGTGTCTACCTTGTGGCATCTTATGATTGCCAATGCCTTGGCAGATGCCATTAGCTCACTATAATTTGCATAGGGGCTGGCCCTTTCCCTGTGGAATCCCGTTGCTGTTGGGATTAGCCTGCTTCTTCCCTGCAGATGGTCCTGGGCACTTGGGGTCCTTCTTGCAGCACTGGCGCCCCCACCCCGCCCCAGCCCGGGGAACGCTGCAGTCGGGCTCCTTTACCCGCTCGTTTGGGCTGACCTTGCTCAACTTTCTAAAAGTAGCCAAAGGTCCCACCCACACAACCTCGATCTTTTAATTTCTCAAATTACCCTTTAGTGCCCACAAGTAGAGTGAACATTGCCTTGTAATTTGTGTTATGCTTTAGACAATTGAGAAGACTCCTGTTCCCAAGTTGCCAGTGTCTGGCACTGGCAACTGGGGGAGGGGTGAGTGGATGGAGGGAAGACATCCGGGTGTTAATTAGCATTGTAAAGACTGTATGAGAGAATGAGGGGAGAAGAAATGGGCAACGGGTTCATTCACAGAACCTGTGGCATTGTTAAACTGGCAGCTGCCTGGGAAGAAATGCTGGCTTAACTACCAAAATGTTTGTTCCTTTGAGCCTCTTCAGCCACAAGCCGTGCCCTCCCTGCATCTCCTGTAGCTTTCAGTATGCTGTTCTCTATGTTTGCAAGCTTTGTTCCTTTTAACAGTTTTGGAATTTAAAAAGTTTGACTTGTTTGAGAGCCAGGAGGTGTAACTGTTTCTTGTATGCTTGACTCTGGCCATGGTTTGTATTCACATGCAGGCAGGCTGCTGCTTTGGGCAAAAGAGTAGTCAGCATATAACCTTTCCTGGGGAGAAATCCATTAAAGTCTTGCTGCCTGCAGAGGTGGCAAATGCTCTTGATCTCAGTGGTTGGGGCTTCCATTTGGGTTTTTTAGGGGATTGTGAGTCTTGGTATTGGCTTGTTTTGTTTTGATTTTTTCATAACTGCAACCGTGGTTCTAGACTAGGCCCAGTTGCACTGGAAGGTTTGCCATCATGACCCCTAGCTCTGGGCTCTGGAGGCTGGGGGAGCAGGCAGCCTGGCTCTCTGTGCCCTGCTGGGCAGGTGGGAGGGGTGTCTGCAGCTTGGAGTGCCTGCTCTCAGCTCTGGTATGTAGGGAAGTTGCCAGTAAATGTATTAAGTACCTTTATTGCAGCTGATGCCTACAGAGCACTGTTCTGCATTTGTGTGCTCTGATGTAGCTAAGGCTGGTCTCCGGGTGAGGTAGTTACTTTGTAAGTGCAAAACAAAAGGGTTTCACTATTTAAGGGGTCTTCCTGCAGAAACCAGGGTAAAATTTTGAACGGTGTGCAATGAAACCCTGCAGTGGTTTAGTTCAGAGAGCTGAACAGGTCAAAAGACAGTTTGCAAATACTGTCCTTTTATACTTTTTCGGGAACCTTATAGGATAAGCAAAGCAATGTCTTTAAAACTAATTGAAATGCGGGTTTTTTTCCGTAGCTTGTAGAACGAGAGCCCCTTATATGTCACTTAGACCTACTGGAACAACTTCCTGATGACCCAGAAGAGCTTCCTGATGAATTTTTTGAAGTCACAGTGGATGACGTACGGAAACGTTTGGCACAGCTTCAGAATGAGAGGCAAGTTCCCTTTCTGCTGTGAGTGAGATTTGCTGTGTCCTGTTGTTGAGCAGAGTGACAGTGATCAACAGAGCTTGTTGTGTTTTTGACCAGTAAGAAACACCTTATATTCTAAGTAACAGAATTAACCTTTTATTAGACCTCATCAGAAAGGCCAACTTAGTCACAAGTCAAGACTTGAGAATGTTTGGAGCAGGCACTCACACACACACACATAACAATTACAGGAAGATGACTAGCAATGTATTGCACTGTTCAGGTAGCTTGCTTTCAAATATTCGTGAATTGACTTAATCGAACTTCAGTTCAATAAAAACTCAGATGAAGATAAACTGGCCTTCCTGTCACAGCAGCATTTTGCTGTCTGTATGTTCCTTAAAGAAATTAATTTCATGAATGTATTTCGTTTCAAGTGGATCAAAGCATTCCTTTAAACATTACAATAACTCTCCAAGACTGTGGAACAGTCTCCTTGATGCTATAGCCAAGTCCAATTTGAACTTTTTACTTAGAGTTGATTCTTTTCCCACAGGCCACTGAGTACACAGAATATTGCCTGAAAATTGCTCTGCTGCTTGTGGGTCTGAAGTATTTAGTAGTACAAATGTAGGGTCATTTGATTGGGGATTACTGGAATACAGACCCCCCAAAAATACCCAATTTCCAAATTTGCTGATGCTTTCCCCTTACGGCCAGGGATAAAAATAAAGGCAAGTTACACATCAGTTAGTTGCATACAAAGAAAAGGTACTAAAGCTGAGCATGGGATCTGTTTGGTCTAAGCTAATTTCTTTCTTTATGGGCAAATATGTAATTATTTTCTTACATTTATTGTTTCATCTTAAATACAAGAAGACTTTTATTTTGTACCCAGTATTCCTTTTAATAACAGTCTACAATCCCAGTTCTTGAATGATCTGAAGTTTTTCATTTTTTTCCCTGTTGCTAATTAATACTTACTGATTTTTTGTGCCAGCATTGTTTTTCAAGTTCAGTAGCTCTTCTGCCCGTGTGGCATAATCATGTCCAACCCTAGTCTCTATTTTATTGGATTAATAAGTCCGTCTCTTCTTGAGTAGTCTAAGCAGACTTTCCTGTCCTCTTAGGATCTTTTCTTGCATCTGCTGTTGTGAACTTACTTTTAAACTTGTACAACAAAAGTAATTTTATGTAGTATTGTTGCTGATGTTCAGTAGTTTCAGGAGGTGGGGAAAATGCTGTGAGAGATGCAGTGAGCAGTTGAGCGCTTCTCGTCAGCCCTGCTTGGGTCTTCTGCTAGCTTAATGAAGTAAAAATACATTATAAAATTACAGACAACTTCCCTTCTTCCCATGTCTGTAGGAAACGCCTGGAAGAGGCTCCACTGATGACAAAGTCTTTGAAGGAGTCCCAGCTGAAGGAGAAGTTGGAGCGTTACCCAAAGGTAGTATTTGTTTGTTTCCCAGTCCTTCTGGCTAGTCCAGACTTGGGGATTGAGTACCTTGGGATTCAGTTGTGATCAACAGGCTCTTAAGCTACTTATAAGAAGTTTTTTCAAAATCCCATCTCTATTGATGGTTTGTGGGCCTTGCATAACAGTTGTGCCATGTGAACACAGCTGTGCTGTAAAATGATAATATGTCACTGGTTGCAGTAGAGTTGCTTCTGTTCTGTTCCAGATGCCTCAAAACCCTTCTGTTGTGCACACATCAGTCGGTATGACTGAGCCTTCCTGCCTGCCTCTGTAGACATTTTGTTAGAATCTCATTGAAAGTTAAGTGATTCAATGTTACAAGTTGGATTTATTTTACTCTGTAGCTATGATCCTTGTGTAGTTCTCAAGTTAAGTGCTTTCTGACCCAGCTAGAAGTACAAAGGTCAGGGAGGTATGTCAGGATTCCTCCTGCTACGGACGCATTAGGGTGCCAATAAACTGTCTGCACCTGTACATGAGGGACTGTCTTTGTTGTTTGTGCATCATTTCGGAGAGGGAGCTCCTACTCTCTGAGCAAGTGCTGCTGCATTTTACATTGTAGTGCTTTGACTGGTGAGCTCTTGTGTCCCCGTTGAAAGCCAGACAGCCCTTATTCCCTGAAAAGCTGCACAGCACTGTAAGCCAGGTTGATCTATCCCTGTAAATATCTCAGGTCTCCCCATTAAAAAAAAAAAAACAGCAAAAAAATAACTTGCAGATTCTAAGCCAAGGACAGGTGTCACAGAGTGATTAACCACTGTCCTAATCGACTTTGTCTCTGCTTTAGGTGGTGTTGAGAGTTCATTTTCCAGACCGCCATGTTCTGCAGGGGTTCTTCCATCCCACTGAAACTGGTAAGACTGATCACCCCTTCAAGCCTGTGCAGCTGTAACTCATGGCTCCCACCATGACGGCAGAGAGTGTGTCTGAACAGATCTTTCTATTGCCTGGCAAAGTAAAGCTGCTCTGAAAAAGCAGCTGTAGGTAGTTACACTGTTGTTGTAGGAATGCACTAAGAAGAGACTTTGGGCTAGTTAAGTTAGCTAAGGGCTACCTGGTGGAGATGACAAAATACTTGTCCTTGTGTAGAAGCTGTCCCACTTGCTATCCCCTTGTTTATGTCTAAATGATGTGTTACTGGGAGGTACTTGGAGACTTTGTCTTTGTTTATGCATAAAACATTTTTGGGGAAAACACAACACCTCCTTCCCCAATCCAAAACAAACCTCAAAAAGCAGGAAGGAGAAGAAAAAAAAAACTACTATACCAACTCTACTAAGAGAGGATGTACCTTTATGGCTCTGTCAGTTTACAAAAAGCAGTCAGACCATGCACCAAGTAGCTTTTACTGTTATTACTGGAGAGCCTCTTATTTTCAACTGTCAGCCACGGTTACCTGCACAAACGTTTTTGATAATTTTGTAGGCATCCTTAGATTTTTCCAAGGGACCAGCATGTCAAAGTGATTTGTTTTGTTAGCGTTTTTTTCTACACGAAATTTGTGATAGCAACTATGTACTTTGGAGGAAAAGGCAATCTCCATACCTTCTAGAGGGCATTTGTGCTACAAGTTAGCCTTCTTCCTCAACATTTAAAGAACCAAATGTAATTCAGCGAACCTTTCTCTCTTTTTTTCCACAGTTGGCATTTTGAGAGACTTTGTAAGAAGCCACCTTGCTGATGCAGAGTTGCCATTTTACTTGTGTGAGTGCTGTTGGTAATATTTGGCCTTACTTTACAAAGACTGTTTCTAGCTGTGGGATGTTGATGCCTGAGATATGACCTGGGAAGGAATGCCTTCCCTAAAACGCAGCTTCACGGTGCAAAGAAGGTGTAAGCTGCTCCCTCAGCCATGCTATGCTTCTGCCTAAAAAGCAGCATCTGTGAGCATGCGAACATGTCACCCCTTTGGAGAGCAGGGATGCCTCCCATACCTGTGTTTGATGTTCTGGTTGCTAGGTGGTCGTGTTTTATAACTTGTTTTTTAACTTCAGTTGTTGCACCTCCCAGAATCATCTTGAACGATGAAAGTCTGACGCTGTTTGAGGTAAGGACTCGCACGTGGGCTCTGATTCTCTCTGGTTTGTGCTCCCCTTAACCCTGCCTCGGGCTTTAGTTACTTTTAAAATAAGCTGTATAATGCTGTGATTCCTGTAGGGTTCTGCTCAGCCAAGGCTAGTGGAACCAGGTGTTTTGGAGCACAAGCCCTTCACCAGAAGAGGTCCACCTTGTGCAGCAATAGGCAGAGGCACGCTGGGGGCAGGGGTGGGGATTTGCATTGTTTGGTACACTTGGTGCCCTACAGAGTTGGAGCTGTGTTTAACCTGGAATGTTACTGTGGGAGCTGAGCTAAGCATGCTCTATCTGTAGCTGGACTAGGGTAGTAAGAGATGAGACTCAATGGGGACAAGGAACTGTTTACAATTTCTACAGTGGGAGCTAGAGGCTATATTAGACAAAAATCTGACCTTTTTGAAATCACTATGTGAGAGTCAATGTACGGTGAGGAATATGCATTCTCTGCATGTAATTTTTCTCTGAAAATACTGAATTACGGATTTTCAAATTCAGATTCCTGGAGATTTTTTGCAAATGTCAGATAAAGTGGTCTTGAAGTCTCTGGCCAGAGGCTATTGGCTGTGTAGATCACACATGTATTAGGAGTGATCGAGTGATTTTGCCAGTGACTTTGCCCCAGACTTACACTGTTTAAAATGTTCTGCCATTCAGAAATGCATGGACCATCCAGACTGATAGCCCAGAGATGCTTCAGAGTAACGGCTCATGCAGCAGCAGTAACAATTCTTGTGTGTTGCCCCTGAGGAAGCAGAAGGGCTGGAGTGGGGAGAAGGATAGAGAAAGGGACTTTTCACGCAGCATGTGATTAGCATGCCTCAGACGTTGTTTGCAACAGAGTTTTCCAAGTTCCACAACTTTCTGACCAGGCCATGTGGAAGAAATACACATGCAGATGCTTTTAGATTGTTCAGACCTGTATCTGCCTCTTGTTGATCCTCTGGTGCTGGTTCTGGTCTCCCTTGTTAACTTTGGTCTGTTTTCTGAAATGTCCTAAATCCTCTGCTTACCTCCGTTTACCCCTTGCCTGCCTCCCCAGCCCTGCAGTACTGTTGTTTTATTTTTGCTTCCTCAGTGCACATCTCATATTTCTCTGTATGTCTCCTGAAACATGACTTTTTCAGTAAAACACCACAGGAATAATTACATCTCATTGTCTTTGAAATAAGAAACCTTATGGCAGGCATTTTGTTTCGTTTGCTGCATTGAAGCCTTTGTTCTGTACCTGGCACCATTACTGGCGTTTGTTACATGTGTGGCAATTTCCCAGTTTCCTAGTTGTGACTTTTACTGTGAAATTCATTCTTTATGGCAGCTCCCTGAAACATGAAAACATGTTAAGTTAGTGCCCTTTAAAGACTTGGAGGTGCCTTACAGCCCAGTCTTAGGGACTTCATTAGAAATCACAACTTCGTGATTTTATTGTCAAACATCTCCAGTCTACAGTGGCCTTCCATTGACTGCAGTGCTTGCTGTGGCACATGGCAAAGGTGCAAAGCCTTGACTTTGATACAGAACTGGGACTGTTTAAGATGCTATGCTCAAAAGTAGAAAATTCTTTGAAAATGGAATGTTTAAGGAAAGGATTTTTTCTCATTTCTCACATCCTCTCTGTCACCATGAAAGAAATAACGTCCAACTAAGATAAAGGGTGTCAAATCCAAACTTGATTTAAGATACATTTTTATTCATGCCACATGTAGTCACACCATAGTCAAATTAAACTAGTGGTTATGTTGAGAAATTGGATATAATTCAAGGAAAATGAATTTTTTAAATCCAATCTTAACTATACAGAATCAGTACAATTACTTGCAAAATGTGGAAAGAAAGTAGAAGCTCATGCTTAGAGTATTTTTTAGGGCTTGTAACATTATAAAGAAATTATTGTCACATTAGTTCACAGTTGCATGACTTCGCATTTTTGGCTTACCCAGCTGGCTCAACCTAGGTAAATATGATGTGCAGGGAAAATAATTTGAGCATCCTACGCAGCTCAGGGAGCTCTTGTGTTGATCATTATGGCTTTGGAGCAAAGTCTTAAGGTGATAAAATCATCAGCTCGTTACTGAATAGCAGTCAAATCAAAAACAGCCTCCTTCCAAAAGCAAAGTATTCAGAGCAAAATAGAGAACATCACTGTGTATGGACGAGGATTTGTCTGAATAACACCCAGATCTGGTCTCACATTTTCAAAAGGATCTGGTGAAGGTGCAGGGAAGGGGAATGAGGCTCATCAGAGATCTGCAATGTCTTCTGTCCATTTCTTTCCAAAGAAAGACACTGTGTTCTGTGTTAGGACTTGCCAGTCTGTAAAAAATGTGACTGGAAAGGGAATAACGTGCCAAGGAGAAGCCAGAATGCATTGAGTTCTTGTTCTTGACTGTGAGTGAGTGGCATCAAGTGAGCCAAGCAGGAGCTGGAATAGATGGAAGGAGGTAGTTTGTGTGTCAGAAAACTGAGGCATAGAATTCCTTGTCACAGGGTGCTATATACTAAAAGTATATACTGATCTGAGAGAAATTTGGACAAGTTCAAGGGAGATATTTAGTAACTGTGTCTTAATATATAGAAACCTTCTCAAGAGGCTTCTAAACTGAAATTTGTTGCTAGCTAATCACTTATAAGCAAGGATACTCTTTTCTGTTCATCTGTTTTTTGTTCACAGTTAGGGTACTGGCTGGATTGAATGGACTTCTGCTCTGTCTATGGTTCTTCTGTCCTCAGGAGAGCTGTGTTTAATGTCAATGGCTGTGTAGCCTATGTCCCTTGCTTGGGGCCCTTCAGTCCTTTGAGGTCATGGTCTGTTAGGGCAGGAATGATTCTGAGTGTTTATAAACATTTTACTTGGATGAAGCATCAAACACGAAAAAAACAATTCCTGACGAGAACTTGTCATGCTGTTCTGGTTACCCAGACTGCTGTCAAAGACCACAGAACTCTGACCTGTGAGAATGGTGCCTTATCCCAGTTTGGGCTGACTAATTCTGGAAGAAGCTTTGCTGCCATTAACCAATGTAAATCCTTATTCCTCTTTAACTTTCACCATGTTAGTGCAGGCCCCGTGCCATAATTTTCCTGCTCGGGTGAGTTTTCCCTTCTGCTGGGGTCTGGGTGCCTGGAAGGAAGGGGCTGAAGGGCCTTTCTTCTCTGGACAGAAGGAGGTGTGGAAATCACTCTGGAAATCAGTCCATGCCCACTGTGTCATTGATGGCTGCCGTGTTTAGAGGGGTCTGCTCCCAGTGAGGCTGCACTGCCTGAGCCTCAGAACTCTCAGTAACAGTAACCCTGGCCCAGGCCAGGAATGCAAGAGGTAATGTTTGTGGTGCTGGGGTAGGAGGGGCAGCGCTGGGGGTGGGACCTGCTCCCTGCTTCTCACATGAGCTTGTGGCCTTCTAAGCTGAGAAATCTTCAGTCTGGTAAGAGGTTTGTGTGGGGCAAGGGTCTCCACTGGCTGCGAGACCGAGCGCCGCAGAGCAGGCTGCGGTGTCTGACTGTGCTGGGTGGGGCTAGGATCTGTGGGGGGGAGTTGTGAGACCTTTCCTTTTTCATTCATCTTGTGGTTCATGGAAAGGAAGCATCTTGTTCTTTAGTCAGAGCTCCCCTTCTGTTCCCTGATCTGGAAGGAGGGAGGTGAAAAGACAGATCTGCTCTGTAAAGATAGGAGGGTGATGGTTAAGGTACTTTGTAAAATAATGTGGCTTTGGTGTTGGTGAAGGAGGAGCTTTTGCTCTAAAGTGACCTGGCAGTACGCATCACCCCTGTAATGAGAAAGCTTGTTCTGGAATAAGGATGTGAATGAGGTGGATGAGGTGCTGTGGAGTATGCAGTTCTTCCAGACCTCATAGGAAAAAGAGAGCTTGGGTAAAGTAAAAGTACAACTAACTGCTCAAGTTTTTTGAGTTTTTTGATGTATCTTTGTTGGGTCTGGAGGATGTGTGAAAGGTTTGGGAGGAGGTTTGTCTTTAGTGGTAATACATCTCTTTAAGGGTTCAGGTTCTACCATGCAGCTGCCAAAATTTGCTACTTTTGCCCCAAATGCTGCGTGTCTGTCATGTTAGCTGTGGTCTCTTGGGATGCTTGGCACCTGATGTGTTCCCCTTGCAGAGATGCCTGCACATAACCTGACTCTTGGTTTTTCCAAAGCAGGTACTACCATAGTGTATCTAGCCATTCTGGATTTTTTTTCAACATTTAATTTTCATGCTATCCCAGGTCTTAAGTTAGCAATAGGCGATTCTCCACTCTACAGACTATGTTGGTGTTGTTGGTAAGGAAAAATGGATGGTGTCTGAGGCAGTAATGTGACCATATTTGAGTATTCAGATATTTATAAATTACTGAAATTTGTGCTGAAGCCAATAAAAGAAGTGACTGCAGATGGTGGAGTACCATATTACCAATTCTTCTGCTCTTTCCACCCTCTCCCTTCATTCAGGCTGACAGGTTTGGCACCACATTCATTACATTTGATCATTTACAATGAAGAGAGAACCTTTACGCTGCAGGAAAAAAGACAATTGTGGTTGACTTGTTTGCCAAGATACTTGGACTGAAAGAACTGTCTGAAGTGAATTCTCCCAAAATCTGTGTGTATTTACAGTATAGTGAACACACAGATTGGCAGCAACGTGGAGTTTTTGGAACCCATAAAGACTTCAAGGCATTGCTTTGAATTTTGTTGTTGCTGTTTTTGCTGGCGGCCTTCTCCTCATGTCCCTTGAAGTGTTTTATAATGTTCTGCTCTCCAGAGCTGATCAACCACAGGCTTCCCTGTTGTAGCACTTGGCTCTGGGTTCCTTATAGCTCCAGTGGCTTGTTTGTGTTTTTTCTAGACTGTCTGAGCTTTTCAGAGTTGCTTCTTAGCTTCTTTCTCCTCCCAGAAATAGGCAGTTTTGTAGTGGGTTTCTGGGGTGGGTTAGTGGAAAAAAAATCATTGATTGCTGTGTTAATATTAGGAAAGATTTAGCAGAAAGTAGGAGTACCAGTCACTGGAAAAGTCGAGGCAGCAGAGAGGGCAGGAGGCCATCCTCTGTCTACAGAGGAGCTAAAGGAATCCACAGGCTTCCACATAAATATTTAGGTCTTCTAGTCAGGTCTTAGAGTGCACTGAGTGTTTCCTCTGTTGCATACCATGAGGCAGAAATCCAGATGAGCTGTTTGTTCCTTTCTTTGCCTTTGGTTCTCTTTCCATATCCTATTTGTTAATGCCAGTTTGGGCATGCTTGTTCAGTGAACCTGACTACATCTCAGGCAGTACGAAGCCTTCTCTTTTGGCAAGAGTCTGAATGCAATTTCAGAAAAAATTACTTCATCAGAGTCAGTCCATCAGAGGCATTTCCTGTGGGAGGCCTTGTGGTTATTGCACTCACTAGCAAAGAAAATTGCAATTAATACTGAAATTCATCCAGCACAGAGGATGGCATTCACCTAAAAGTCTTAGTCTTCTCCATCCAGGATTTTATTGTCTGACTGCATTTGGTAGCAATCTCACCTTCTCTGTGTGGTGGGGTCTGTTACTTATGCTCACAGAAGCTGTCCATGCTTCCCTCATGATGCTGGCTTTGAGGACAGCTGGGTGCTTTGGTCCTAATGACAGGCTCCTTGCACAACTGAATTTGGAGTGGAAATCCTGCCCAAGATGTTCACTGCTACTGTCAGTTTTGAAGGCCAGACCTTTTGGGTCTCAGCTATCAAGGTCTCAAGTGAATGCTCTTTATACTTGGATTCCGTCATAAGTATCTCAAAAGAGTGTTTTCAAATCTTATCTTTGCCTTATGAATTCTAAAGGTCCCCTGCCCTAGCTGATCATACCTCCTCCATGTTGGCCACAAAATATCCATCTCCTCTGGCAGTTGAACTCCACATTGGGCAGCTTTGTTCTCAGGTTATAAACATGAACCGCTTGATCTGCCTCTTTCACCATGACTGTGGTGTTTATTTCTGTTTCAGCAATGCTGTGCAGTCTTGCTGAAGAAACTTTTGATCCGCTGGCCTTCCAGTTGAATTTTCCAAGAGCTAGTTTATGTGTTTGGGGTGTGTGTACTGTGCAGTATTTCATGTTGGTAGCTTGGGTTTCTCCCTCCATGCGCGTGTTCCTTTGAAGTGCTTATTTTCTTATTCATCTTCCTAACATGAGTCTAACAGCAGACCTGTGGCACTCTGATCTTCTGAGATTGTGTAACGGAAAGAATGCTGCTCCTTTTGGCAGCTGCAAGTTCCCTTCAACAGCAGCCTCTGCCTGGTCTGACAGCATTGCTCTGTCAAGGAAGAGAACAACTTCCCGGGAATAATGTACATCATCTGCAATGTTCTGTTCTAAGATTTTTTTGCGTATGTGTGTCTGAGAAAGAGGAAGTGTTGAGTTTGGGGAGGGTTCTGCCTGAAATATTTTCTGTGTCCTAGAGAATAAGTTGCTAAAACATGCAGAAAAACAAAGCAGAAATGTCTCTCTGCTGTATCACAGCTGGATTCACAAGGGACTGTTGTTCTAAAGTGGATATTTTTATCATGGAATGTGAGATGCAGCAGCCCCAGTGGTGCCACTCCACAGCCAGGATGCCATGCTGTCACAAACCACGCTCACCACCACAGTGTCCAAGTAACTGTTCGCTATCTCTCTGAGTAAAACCGGAGTTACTCAGCTGCATAGTTTCAGACTAAATGTGGCTTTATGAGTAACAGGCTGGTCTTCAGATCTCTGAAATAGAAAGTGTTCATTTAAACTTCTGCAACTGTAACTAAGCAAATGGAAGAAGCTGTGTTACATCTTTTTAAAATCTGAGGAGCTGGTTATTTAGAATGATACTTACTAAATGAGGAGGATAATGGGCAGGACATTGACTTCCTTTTTTCCTTGCCTCAGTGACTTTCTAATCCCTTCAGAAGAAAGCTGTCCTGTGATTATGATATTGGATGGGGCTCTGGAGACTTGCATGCTTAGTTCTCATTGCTGTTGCTGCCATCCTGTGTGACCTTGAGTAAGTCTTCTCTTTAGGTCTCAGTTTTTCGTCTGTATAAAAAAGAAAAGCCCTAAAAAACTGAAACAAAAAAAGGAAACCCACAAAAATAAAAACCACCCACAAACTCAAAGTATTTTTATTTACATCACATCTATATAATTGCACAATGGGACACCATTTTCAGCTGGATTTCTAGGTATTGGTGCAGTGAATCTGACTGTATGTTGTAAATATGCCTTTCACAGTGTGATTTTAACATTATGGTTCAGTAGATTAATAGCATCTATTTCCACAGTCAGAATGGCAGGTTTTTTGACTGGAAATCAAAGCAGCAAGGAAGAGAAGTGCTGGGTGTTGGAGTGTAGTAACTGGCTGTTGGCTCAGTCCTATTGTGGTAATTCTCTGCATATAAGTGAGTGGAGCTTTTTGAATTACTTGTTTCGAACATTTTTTGATTCTTTTGGTCAATCTGGCAGGCTCAGTGTGATTCAAAGAGTTCTCAAAATCTGTTCTGATTCACAGATGTTCTTGCAAGAGCCCTACGCAGTGAACTGCGGAGTTGTTCTTCTAGAAACATTGTGAGATGCATTAGAACAACTGCAACCATTAGAATAGCTGACTTGAGGATACAGTTTTCAGGTGATGGTCTGCCCAGTGTTTGATCATTACATTCTTAGGTATGTTAGAGAATGCTAAAGCCTTTGACTGTGGGCTCGTATGTTTTCATGGGCATATGAATCTACTAAAACCTCCTCATCTGTATGCTCAGACAGTCCTTGGACAGTGGGATCATTCTACTGGCCTGCTTTTATTTTTAATGTGAATTTGCTGCTGATTTAAATATTTTCAGACTATAAAAAACTCTGGGACAGCATTAGGTCCTGCCAGTGACTGGCTGGAGAATTCCTAGGTGATGTGTAGCTGGCTGCCTTCTGTGCTGCACCATCAGGGAGTGCTGGGATTGGGGTGGTACTTGACAATTCCTCTAGACCAAGGGTTCTGTGCATGAGCCAATAGTCAGTTTGAATTGAAGAAAAATAACTTAATAGATGGAGGTTTAGGAAGAGGGGACTCCCATGTTGGCTGACCTCTAGGAAAGGGTAGGGATGCAGGGAAAGGAGCCATGGGAAGGACGTTGCATTCCGTGTACTTGAGAGCTGCTGTCTAGCTCCTTTAAGTTTCTTTCAATTAAGATTTTGAACTGAAACATTTGGACTGAAGTTTTGCCAGCAGTGGGAAATGGTTGTGGACGTGGATCCTGAAACTGTGAACTGTGGTTATTTGACGACCTGGGAATAAATAGGGTAGAGGTTTATATTGGGGCACAGTCTGTCTATGTGTTTGTTGGTTGAGTGAGTCTGTCTAGCTCTTGGTCTGTTTCTCACTCTCTTTCTCTCTTTGTGCCTCACACAGGCCCTGCCATGAATTTTCTCTGACCCCTTGGGGCCATTCCCACATGAGGCTTTGATGTGTGTGCCCAGAGCTTGATTGACAAGGAAGTTTCAGTGGCAACAGCAGGGAAACGAAGAGAAAAGGGCAGGGCTTTGAACTAAAGGGCTTTGAGTTCCGAGTTTCTGTGCTTACTTATCTCCTTCAGAATGTTAATTATTTACCAAGATAATTGGTCAGGAGGCAAAAAAAAGAGAGGGGAGGTTATTAAAAAATTCCAACAGTAACACACTACAAAAACCTCATTTTCCAACTTGCAGCTGGCATGAAAAGGATGTTGTGTGTAAAAGGGCCTGAGTGTATGTGTGTTGGGGGGGACCTTTTTAAGGCACCCATTTCCTAAATAGACGAATGCTGTAGAAACATCAAAGCTCTTGTGAAAGTTTTTTCTGGGGTTTCTAAACCATGTCTGGTACTTTGTAATTAAAAAAGTTTATGGTGAGCTGTCTTTGTGACTAGAGCACAACCAGGCAACCTTAGGCCCTGTTGATTGAGGAAAGAAATGTTGAAAGACCTAATAAATAATGCTTTTGCTAAAGTGTCAGTTCAAGGATGTGAATTGGCCTGTATGCTTTAGCAGGAGCTGAGTCTTGGAGTGGAGTGATAAATGTCTCCTGTTTCAGCGTAGCGTGATGTTGACTGTGCTGCATGACACAGTCTCCTATGGCCTCTGGATTAATGTCAAAAAAATGCGTAATACCATATGCTCATCTGAAGCTTGTAGGCAGGAAGAGAGGTGAAGCTATTTCATTTTTCCTTCAGTTAATACAATTTTATTAGTCTCCATATTAGGCAGCAGTCCACAGCCTCCTCTGTGAAGATCAGGGTTCTGTTGAGTTCTGGTAATTGCTGTGCTGGATTGGGTCCAAGGACCATCATTCCAGTATCCAGCTTGGGCTGATGGTGGCAACAGAGGCTCAAGAAAACTTCAGAGCAGTCAGTCTGCCCTGCGCAGTTCCCAAGTAGGTATGAGTGATACCATGTGGGGCAGCGACTCGCTTTTATCTGGTTATTTATTTATTTATTGGATCAGTGGGACAGGTTTAGTGTTACTGTTTTGCCAAGGAAAATGTAGACCATAAATTAACATTTGCTGTACAGTTTCTGGCTGTTGCAGTACTTGCCTCTTTTACACCGTGATGATTTGGTTTCTTTACCTGTACCTGTCTCTTAGTACAAGGCTTCCTAAAAGCTTAACAGAATTTTTTCAGCTAGTTATTCTTTATGTGGTATTACACTGGCATATAATGCAGGTAATAAATATGATGGTTATTTTTTCAGAATCCTTTCTGGTACAGCTGGTTATGCCATATCATACCCTTTTAAAAATCTAAGCCTGAGCTTGCAGTAGTGTCTGTTTTTAGCATGAAACTTAATAACTTTGACTCTCTTGCTCTGCGTTTCCCTTGAGAACACTTGGATGCACCACCGCATGTGGTGGTGTAGTGCTTTGTAATGTATCCCTGAGTTTTTTGAAGATGTGGTCTGACACTGTAGATGCAGAGCAACCGCCCTAGGTAGGTCCCTCTTTATACCTACAGGTGCATTTGTGATTCCTTAGTTGAACAGGGAGTGTGTGAGTCCAGTTTCACAATTTCTCTGGTGCCCAGAAAAGGACCAAAAGATAGTGAAGGGACCTGCATCTGACATGTGGGGACAGGGAGAGAGCCTGGAAAAAAGAAGCTCTGTGGGGGTCTTGTCAATGTGTGTAGTAAAAGAAATGGAAAACAGCAAGCGATATGGTCCAGAGTTCTTAGCAGTGCCCTGTAAAAGGACAAGGGGAAATGAACACAAATTACAGGAACTTCCATTGAAATAAAAGGAAAAAAGAAATAACCACCAAACCCACTGGATAGAAAAAAAAGTTTGAATATGGCAATTATTCTGATAAGTACAAACTAGGAATTCAGGTTGGATTTATAAAAGGACATACTTAATCCTGGAAAGGTGGTGAAACTAGATAAATTTCAACTATAGACAGGGTGTAAATGTAATAAAATGATTTCAAATAGATTTTGGAAGGGCATAGGTGGATTTCTCTTCTCTTAGTATCTTGCAGTGAGCACTTGCTTTAGAGATCTCATCACCTGTTAGGAAGAGCCGATCATAGAATTTTCCTTCATGTTTTACTCTTGAGTGGGCTGTGCTGCGCACAAGTTTAAGTTTTTCTGAATTACAGATGGTTAGTGACCTTGACTTGAACTCCATGAATTTGTCTGTAGCTGTCTAACCTGCCTCTAATGTTCATAGTGAACTGTGAAAGTATCCACAGGCAGTGATACCTTCTTTTCCCCTTTTGTTGCAGGCTAAACTTTTTCCAACTGCTGTCATTCATTTTGGATCAGAGGAGTGCAGGGGTGAGTGCATTTCCTCTTTCCTTAAGCTGACTGTATAGTTCCTGTAGTAGACTCAGTATTGCATCCTTACTGTCAGAGTTCTTCTGTCAAAAGAAACTGCAGTCCTTGAGAATGCTGGTGAATGTCCCCATTATGACTGGCTAAAGTTCTTCAGATCTGGTTTGGTCAGTTGGCTTGAGCACAGATGTAGACATTGTACCTCTTTTATGGGATTTGATAGGCTGGGGAGTAGGCATTGTCCGCCATGGGATTAAGAATGATAGGAGAATGACTCCATGAAAGAAAGATCTTGTTGTTCAAAATGTTAACTAGACAGATGTCTATGAAAGGCTTTTGCAGAGCTCCTGTGGTAGTGGACTGGCTGGAGACGGTAGAACAGATCTGAATCTTTGGCTCTTTGGCATCTCTGGTTTACGCTTAGAATTCCTGTTTCTCCCAGAGACCAGAGTATGCTCTGGCTTCACAGGAAAGTTCCTGAGATGCAGTGAGCACTGAAAGATATCAAGGTCTTGAGGTTTGAATGATGAAATAGAGCACCTTGTCCTGTGTCATTTGGGGGAAGGTGATGTAGGTTTACTGTAGTATATAGCAGGTATTTTTTGAGTAGAGAGCTATGTAATACTGTGGTGATTGATGTATCTATGTTACCAAATAAGTGATTTGGTTTCATTTCTACAGCTTGTTACCTGAAATCAGACCTGCTGAGCTCTGCAGTTTCTCCTTCTGCAGCTGATTTATTAGTAGCCAGGTATGTTGGGGTTGAACAGAGTTGCAAATGCCTTAGTATTTCAGGAATGGGAAGCATGAAATAAGCCACCTTACTACAAAGAAAATTGAAGATACTAGGACTTCCTTCTTTCCAGAAAACAGTCATACTGTCATACTTGACTTCATAGCTTTGTGAGTCCTTTGCAAAGTAGGATTTCAGTGACTTAAGTAAATACTAGTGCTTCTATTGTGGAAAAAGAAGAGCTTTTTCAATCTAACTTTAAAAGTTTAAAGATGGTGGTGGTACAGGGGGCTATTATGAAAAATGAAGTGTGATTCTACTTGCTTATTTCCTTTTTCCAATGTTTGTTCAGATCATTAGTTTCTTCTGCTTCATCAACTTTAGCATCAGTGGCTCCATCCCTATCTGAACCAGACGTGGGAAGTGACCAAAAGACTGTTGAGCAGCCAGAAGCAGCCAGCACTCAGGGAGCTCCACAAGTATTTAGAAAGGCCCCTGGGAAAATACCCAAATGGCTGAAGCTTCCAGGTATCAATAAATCATAGTAGAGCTCTGCTCATTCTGAACTGCCCCAGAAGGGCAAACGTGTTGGATATTGATGGTATTGTTGCAGATGTCAGCTTTTGCTTGCAGGACATTTGGTTCACTGCTTGTCAGTCACAAATTTGTTGGTGACTTGAAGCTCAGCCTTCACTGGAGAAGTATCTGAATGCAGATTCTGAACACTGGGAAGTCTGATGTGTAATTCATATGCTTGTAGCATTTTTAACTGTATTCTGAGCTTGATGTGCTGAGCTCTTATCTCTGCCAGTGTAGTTCAAATACTAGTAGGCAGGATATTCTACATACCCAAGGGCCCATGTAATCTGTTAAATCTCTGGTACAACTTTCCTTTTGCTGCTGTAGTCTGTTTTAGTACTTATACTTCTCCTGAATCTTTTTAGTCTTCCTTTTTTTAATCTTCACTGCAAACGAGTAGGGGTTTTCCATAATTCAGATTGCAACCAAGTGTCCATTTTGATTTTTTTCTTGTTTTATCCTGATCAGAAAACTGTGACCTTGTTTTTAGTCCCAGAAAAAATGGCACAGAATATGAAGTAATTATAAAAGGATTTCCTGAATTAAACAATTGGCAATATTCACTTTTTGATGCAGTGGCAAAGACAGGGGGAGTGGGGGGGAGAGAAAGAGAAAGAAAGGGGAAAAAAACATAAGAGACATTCAGTCGACTCCCTTAGTATCAGCAAATATAGTAATTCTTATGTGGAGTGACCTGGCTAATAATGCCAAATGTTAACTTCATCTTTGAGAATTTTAGTATTTGTTTCTGGAAGACAGTGCAGGGCTGTCAGTTCCAGCAGGCAGAGGGTAAGGTGTGAAGGTTGCCAGCAGTGGGTCGGTGTGTTTCCTTGCTGTGGCTGGTCTGGTTTAGATTGGTGCTGAGATGCTGATGAAGTGGGAAACAGGATCTTCACTGTTTCCCATTTCTAGTATGTTTGAAGCATTGCATTTGAAATAGTTTTCTTTTCCAAGATTATCTGGATAAAGCACAAAATATCATCTCACCTACCTCTGCAGGTTTCGCATTTAACAACTGTTATGAAAGGTTAATAATACGCTCTAAGCTGCCTGTTAACATGAAGGATTATTAGGATAACAGGAAGTTCCTTGCTCCGAAAGTTGTGATGTATTTACCATTTCATCTCTCCAAGTGCTCAATTGTGGTCCCCAATGCTGGCTGAGTACAGCAGTGACCAAAACCCTTAGCCACCAGATCGTGTTATTGAGAAATTAGTAAGTGATAATTACATGTTAACTGTTTCAATGGTACTATGTTTATTTTGTAGGTGGAAAGAGATGAAGCTTCCTGGGCTGCTGGATCACTGTGCAGCTGTCAGCTGTGCCCTTTTCTCCACGGACTTACTAAGAATGTGTAAAATGTGTTGGTGGCCCTGGAGAGAGCTAATCTGTATGAACATTAGTTATAAAAAGAGAATGGCTATTTGAGATACCAGTTGCACCTGGTGAAGGAATGGAGAGCCTGTTTGTGGTCTTTGTGACTACAGAAGCAAGGTTAGAGGTTAAATTTAAGGTTTCTTGCATGCAAATAATAAGAATAGAGAATTAAGGAGGATGTGATTCCTGTATACTTTCTCCAAAGGACTTCATTTCTATCTGTATTTTTAAATTCAAATCCTCTCAGTTCCACCTTCAGAGATCACTTGAGTCTAGCTGCCTGTATTTTAGCAGCAAGATATAATCTGGTTCAGCTTTACCTATAATTGTTAAGTGGTGTCTAGAACAAGACTTCTCTCTGCCTCTTAGTGATTTGGGTTAGTGCTGCTGATAATTCTGGACATAGATTGCTGGAAAATGAATGAAGAGGAAGCACTTAAGTTACTTAAACGAGTTCAGATCAGTGAACTTAGCTGTGAAGCACTCAGGCTGCTGCACTCGTGTTCAGTTGCCAGAATCTTGTTAACAAGCAACACAGGTGTCTGTTCATGGAATGCCTGTAGAGCTTTTCTGCCCTAAGCTCTAGTTTTATTTTCACTGTGTATAATTACCATCAGTAATTAGTTACAGGAAGGAAAAAAATCCAGTTAAACGGTCTTTTCAAATGACAGTTGATTGGTGGCCTGAGTACTCCCAGAGCAGGTAGCTGTGCTCTGCACCAGAGTTAGTGTACAGGGGAAAGGCCCAGTCCAGATTTTTGTCTCCTGCAGATGTTGTGGGCAGATGAATATTGATTAGAATTGCACTGGAGATGAACTCTGTAGTTCCATGGCAGTCATGGTGTTGGGTTTTATTTGAAGTCTCCTCCATGGATCAGTGATCCATGGAGAGCTGGGTTTCCATGGTACAGTAATACCATGTTTTCCATTTTCCTTGTTTCCTCCCTGCACTACATGTGCATCTGCACAATTTGTAGATGTAATAAAGCAGAGTGGCCACGGGGGCCCTTTTGGTCGGTCCCTTTGATAGCTTCTTGCCCTGGCACTTGGTGTGTCTGTCAGTTCACAGGAAACTGTTCTCTTTTCAATAGGCCTGTCATGCCTCGTTCCCTTCCTCCCATTTTTTTTCAACAAAGCAAAACGGAGCTTTGTACCATCTGAATGAACTTCAGAGTGGCTAGAAAGGGCACCCTGGGTTCCTGGCACTTGTCATTGTCTCCCTAGCTGGCCAGCATTTCCCTTCAGGTCTAATTACTTCCAAATGTTCACAGATGCTTTGAAGAAACTTGGAGGGAGGGGGAGGCATGAAAGAAAGGTGGAAGAGGAAGGAGATTCAAAGCAGGAGTGCAGAATGCTTTAGCAAAAAAGGTGATTGATTTCTTATATGACACCCAAATGTAAACAGGGAATGTGTGTGGCCACTGGCAGTGGGAATGTGAGAGCACTGTGTACAGCTCCTGTACTAAATCGTCCCTGTGGAAAGCAAACCCTTCTACCACTTGAGAGGCTATAAAAGACATACCACAGCAAACCAAAAAACCAGTCAAAAATGTTTAAAGTTTATTACTGTTTAGTGGGTTAAGTGTGGGCTGAACCTACGCTGCATAGGACTGTTGGTATCTTGGTTTAGGTGCTGTGTCAGGCTCATTCATGTCATGCAAATCAAGAGGTGGATGGTAGCAAGAGCTGCCTTGCTGAATTTATACAGGATATACTGTGAGGAAGCCAGGACCCATTGCTAATGATTGGTGGTGAAATACTTGTGCTGGTGTTTTTTGTTTCCAGGATTAGAATATGCAGAAGCAGTGTGGTTGGGAAGAAGTTGCAGTGTGCCTTCAGATGTGCCAGTCCTTATTTTTTGAAGAGCACAGGTGACATCAAATAGTATAATCTGCTTAACTGATGTGCTTGGCTGTTTTAATTATGTCAGGTTTTGTAAAGGATTAGCACCAAAAGTATCCCCTGCAAGCACCTGACATGAGAAAACAAGTTTAGGGACACAAGTAGCAATATCAGTGTTCCTGGGGCAGTTTCATGGGTTGAGTGTAGGGATTTTACATTGCTCTCTGTCTTCCCTCAGACAGTTCTGCCCATGCTTGTCCCTTGTGTAACTTAGCCGTGCCTCAAGCCCAGTTGAACCACAAGAATGAAAAATTGCAACCTTCAGTAGCTAGAGAAGAGGTCTTTTTCCCCTTCCCTATACAAAGAGTTACTTTTAGCTGCTGCTGCTATTCAATTGCTGCTTTATTGTGGATGTCCACATTGGCAGCTCTCTTCTCTGTGTGTCAGGGAAGTGAACTTGAGCTTTTTTAGGGCAGCAACTTTGGGACTGCTGTTTCAGTAGGAGTCAGAGATGAAATTTGAAATCTGGAAAAGGCAGGGAAGTAGGAGTGAATTCTTTAAGGGGGACAGGACACCTCCACATTTAAAATGGTGGGCTCTTCACTAAAGTACTTGCTATAAGGATTCCTGCTGTGCCAAACAACAGTACCTGCAGATACCTGATGAACTGGTTTTGTTTCAGTATTACTTCTGCTATAGTAGCTGAACTCATCCCCAGGGTTTTAGGGCATTCAAAGGTAGTATCATTTGCTTTGGGGGGGGGGGTTTGTCAGGTTTTTTCGGGTTGGTTTTTTTTTTTTTGCTATTGCCTTTTTTTTTACCAAGGGTTGTGGGGCTGAAGGTTGAATTAGGTCAGTTCCTTCATTGCATGTGTTGTACAGCTGAACAGTTGTCTTGGCTGAGAAGCTGCAGGACTGCTGAAGCTGGTACTGTCACCAGAATGTACTAAAATTGCAGTTTTTGTGAGGTTTCCAAGTGCTTGGTGTCTTGAGGGATGACCCTGATAGCTCCTAGCTCAAAGTGCAGTGACCTACTGAGCCTCTGCCTGTCACAGCCTTCCCTGAGAAAAGGAGTGCTCGCTGTTGCTGATCCTGCAGCGAGGCAGCTCCGTGCAGGCAGCCATGCATTCCCCAGCAGAGCCACTTGGGTTGTGTTGGTCCTGCCCACATGTGTAAGGTTTCTTATTTCACAGTGGCCCCCCCGCTGCCAGAGGGGCCAGGCTGTCCCGTGATGTGGGATTCTCACACATGCTGTTTGTTATTTTGTCCTTTTTTTTCCTTTCCTCCTACAAAGATTTAGGGAAGAGGGTGGGTGAGGGGAGAACTGCGAGTCTTTGAAGCAACTTGACTTTTGATGATGAATTGCAGCAAAGAGCCTACACAAGGAAGGGAGACTTGTTTTTAACTTACTGATGTTTCTTTGTGAGAACAAATTTATAGCAGAGGGGGAGCAGCCTCTGAGGAGAATATTGGATGGTTAAAAGGTTTCAAGCATTCTTTGATGTCGAGGCCCTGGAGAAATACTGGAAGGTAGTGAGAACAGACACTGTTTATTTATAAAATAAAGATCAGTTACCTGCTCCTGGCAAGAGCCTGTGACTAAGCTCCTGTTAATGACCTATTCATCAGAAAGGCTTGGAGCTGCACCTGGAGTTGCTGTTACAGTCGCCTGCTTGAGGCAGAGAGCCTGAGAGCTGGATGGTATTTCCAGCCATTAAGTTTTTCCATGCATCTCTGTGAAGCAGCGTCTCTTTCTCATGTTAGCTGAGAAAGCAACAGCATCTTACCATGTTGTGAAATACAGGCCTCTGTTACAGGAGTAAGGCAGCAAGATGGAAACCAGTTGTGCACTGAGCTGAACAAAATAAGCCTGTGGCAGCTTCTCAAAAATAGTATCTGACAGCATTGCTGCTTTGGGCTGTGTTGTGCTTGGTAAAGGAGAGAGGGAACAAAAGCAAAATGGCAGAGAAGAAAAGGTTGAGACAGTTTGTCCCAGAGTTTCTCTGAGGCTGAGACACGTGTTAGGTCGGGACTGTCTGCTGATAGGTGACGTGCTTCAGGAGACCTCTAGAAATCCAGAAGCTGTAAGGGAAGAGCAGCAAGCAAGTCAGGACAGAGGCTGGGTTCTCAACACAGCTCCCAAAAGGATGAGGATTAGGCTGTTTCAGCTCACATCCATATCCTGCTCCCATGCAGTTCAGGCCCACAGCTACATACCAGCTGCGGTAACACTTTCTCCAGCTGCTCAGTATCCACCTTCTCCAGGTCCTCTGCCTGAGCCTGCCGAGCTGCCCGTGCGGCCGCTTCTGCAGCCCAAGTGAAAGAAAGGGAAAGGGCAGTGAGGGGTCTGGGAGTTGTCACCTGGGGCGTCTCGTCCGGGGCGCCGGGCTGCTGTCCTGAACGGGAGGAAGGTGGCCCAGCGCCCCGGACGAGTCGGAGAAGCCGGACTGCAGCTGTGCGGGAGGCAGCCGAGCTGACGCAGGACGGTCGGCCCGGTGCTCGCGGACGAGTCGGGAGCCCATCGCTCTAAGGCTGGGGTGGCCCTACGCGCTCACCTCGGACGAAGACCTTCAGCAGCTCGGCCATCAGCAGTTGCGCGTCGGCGTTAACTGCAACGACAGGGCGCTTAGGGGAGGCGGGAGCTCGACCCGAACCGCCCGGACCCGCCCGCCGCCGCCTCTGTACCTCGGGTCCTCGCGTCTCGGAAATGGAGGTGGAGAAGCCGATCCACGGTGTTCTGCGCGGAGAGAGGAACGGATGAGCGGGGCCGAGGCCGCGCCCGCCGCTCGGGGCAGCCCCCCGCGCCCGAAGCGGTCGTACCTTCCTGAAGCCGCCGGCGCGGCCGCCCCGCTCCTCCATGGCCCGCGCGCTGCCGGGCCCGCCTCCCGGGGGCGCGCGCCGGGCGGGAACGCGCGCGGCCCGGGAGCAGTTCCGGGGGGAACGCGCGCGGCCGGGATCAGTTCCGGGGGGAACGCGCGCGGCCGGGAGCAGTTCCGGGGGGAACACGCGCGGCCGGGAGCAGTTCCGGCGGGCCCGCCGTCATGGAGCAGTTCGGGCACGACTACGCGCGGCTTTGCGCGGCCGCGGGCGCTGCCCCGCAGGAGGCCGTGCTGCGGCGCCTGCGGGAGCACGACGGGGCGCGGGGCCGCCTGGACTTGGCGGCGCAGAGCCTCTCGCTGCAGACGTGCAGCGCCCTGGGCCGGCTGCTGCACGGTGCTGCGCCCTTGGCTGCGCTGGCGCTCGGCGACTGCGGCTTGAGCGAGGAAGGTGCGCCCGGGGCCTGCGGCGGGTGCCCGGAGCCGGGGCGGCGAGGCCGGGCCGGCGGACCCGCTCTCCCTCCGGCGGCGGGCGAGGCGCGGCGCTGGGGCGGGAGGTCGCTCGTAATTGAGGCCGGCGAAGGTCCCCAGTCCGTGACCGTGCGGGGGGTCACGCACCCCTCGGTTCTCCCTCCGACGGCGAGGGCAGCTCTGCTTTTGTTGGCCGTGGACAGACGGGACAGTGCGGCTGGTGGAAGCGGCCGGCAGTGAGCGGGCTCCGTGGGCAGCCCATCCGTGTCCGCAGAGCCTGTCTAGACGTGGGTTTTTTTCAGGGATGAGTTAGGTAGATGCACAAACTGAAATGTCGTTCTCTGCTCGGACATCTTTTTGAGAATGTGTAAAGTCTTCTGCCCTGAAAGCTCAGGCTCATGCTTTCCAGCAGCAGTGGCAGTTTACCAAGGAATTTGTTTATCGGAGCCACGTCTCCTGAAACAGGATGATATGCTGCCGGTTTAGGCAGAGGGTTTTGCAGATGAAATAAACAGCTCTTTTTTTCTGCTCAGGTGTAAGACTTCTGTTGCATGGTCTTTGCTCCAACACCACAGTCAAATCTTTGGATCTGAAGGTGAGTCTGTTCGAATAGGATTAAGAGTGTTCTATGGTGGAGAAGGAAAAAGGAGCACAGGCTTAATCAGAAATAGAACTGGACAGTCCTGGTGCAGGATTGTTCAACAAGATGCATCCTTCTGTGAGGTTTTTGTTCTCAAGTGACTCATTCCGTGACTCGTTAACACCATGTTACAATTTTCTGAAGTTACTTTGCTGATTATCCGTTTTTATTCAGTTACTCTATTTTGATAGGAAGTTATTGCTATATATCTTTTCTCAGTTGCTGCTTGGGCAGATGCAGCATATGTAGGGGTTTTTGGGGGGATTTCTGTATTGATCAGTGCGCTACTAGCTGTTCCACTTGTGTTTCTGTCTTTTGACTAGCCTGGGCTTTGAACTAAGCATCTGCCTTCAGATCTGATTGTCTCTCTACTGAGAGTGACTTTCTGTCTGTACAGCTGTTCCTTGAATTTACAGTCACAAACTGCATCATAACTTTCTTTTTCATTTGTGCTACTGTTAACAGAGCCCTTCTTAATGAAGTGTGGTAAAATAGTTATGCTTATCTAGAATTGCCTTTTTCTGTCCCATTGTGGCCCATGCTGATCCTGTGCTATTTTGTGATTTTTGGAAATTCTCAGTCATGGTGCCCTCATAAGAGCAGTATGGATCCACTGTTCCTCCAGGGTTTTTTGTTTTGTGGAAGGCAGACTGACTGATAGCTGAAACAAATGTTGATTGGACCATCTTTGCCCAGCTGAAATTGGCATTACAGCTGGGATGCATCTGGTGGTGTTTGTGGTCTAGGTGGATTGGGGCAGGCTTAGCCTACTGATCACCTGGGGCTTCTGTTTCAGGGAAATAACCTGCGAAGCATGGGAGCTGAGGCTTTGGGAAAACTTCTTAGGCAGAACAAATCCATCAGGAGGTAAAAAAATGTATCTACCTTTCTTTGTGCTATTCTTGCCAGATGGAGCACATTTGGAAAGGGTTGAAGGTGTTTTTTTTGGGGTAGGAGGAATGCCAAATGGTGCAGTTTCATGTGAGGGGTGGGACAGGCAAAGGCATGAAAACTGGAGGTGCTCTGTTGGAGGATGCTGGGCCCTGGCAGCATTCTGCCTCCTGAAACCGAGTCCACTCGTGGAGCTGGGTGTTTGACCGGGTGTACCGTGATCCACGTGTCAGTCAAGTTCACACAGCTGTCCGTTCACTCCACAAACACCAATCCTGTCTGCCTTCCCCAGCCTAACCTTAGAGTGGAACAGCCTCGGCATGTGGGAGGAGGGCTTCTCCTTTTTCTGCCAAGGACTGAGAGCAAACAACGCTCTTCAGCGTCTGGATCTGCGCAATAACCAGATTAACCATCAAGGGGCTGGAGAGCTGGCCGTGGCACTGACACACAATACCAGCCTTCAGAAGCTGGGTAAGAGTTCTTTGCCCACATATACATATATATGCTTGCAAGTACACATATATCTTCATGTTTTTTGCCTCAATTTCTTCCAACTGGTTGGTTTCATTCCCAATTCTTGTCAATCTGAAGTGCTTTGCTGGCTTTGTGCAGGGAGAGGTCACAACCCCATGACCTTTGGAGAGTGGTAACTGAAATTGGAATCTCTGGGACCAAACCTGCAGATGAAAAATTGTGTACTTGGAGCAGAACAGTTTTTAGTGGAGGAGGAAATGTTTTCACTCCTGTTTGTGGTTGCTGTTGGCCTGCCTCATGACAGACTCTTAAATCACACTCACTTTGTCCTTATATGGAATTTTACTGGAATTTCCTTCAGGAGAATGTGGCTTTTGTTGCCTATTCTATCTGTGAAAGTAAGGCTTGTGAGAGCCAAATGCGAGATGCAGGCTTGTGTAGAATTTCAACTGTCATGGCTTCCTGCAGTTTACTAAACATTTAGCCTTACCTTTTCTGTTTTGTCACTTTCTCTCCCTATCTTTCCTCTTGAAGGGGGTAACCTCTGTTTGTGGTAAGACCATCTGGGATTAGTTAACTGTGCTTGTAGATATATAAAAGAGCATGAGTTCTCTTGAGCCCTGTGTTTTTCAGCAGATATGTGACTACCATGGTGAAAGTTTGCTTTCTGTGCAGATTTGCGGTGGAATAACATTGGGCTTCTGGGTGGTCGAGCTTTGCTGAGCTGCTTGCACAGCAACAAGACCCTGAAGAGGCTTGAGCTGGCAGGGAACAATGTTCCTGGTGACATTCTGAAAGCTGTGGGTAAGTATGATGTGTGTGCAGTAATGAATCACTTAACTCCTTTCCCAGTTCAGCAGTTGGGGGATTATAGGGCACTTCCTGCTACAGAAGAGACCTAAGCCTCTTTCCTTCCCTTTTTCAATAGCATTTCCACAGTGCCCTATGTCATCTCTTCCTGCCCTTTAGTGAGGGCTAGTCAAGTTGGAAGTTTTACCAGCAAAAGCAAAAAAATAATTAGGACTGAGTTATTAGAGATTGCTGTGCCATGTGAATGTGGGAGAGCTTGAGACTTTTGCTCATAGTTTGTCTCTGATGAGCCAAGTTTTGATGTGGCTTACACAGCACATCCTGTGACATTGTCCTGCCCGCAACAGAGTTGAACAGCTTTCCTGAGGCTGGGGTGTTGATTACCCTACACACGCTGCTTTCTTTGATCCCATCTCACCTTGTGATGTAAGGTGGGACTCTCTCTACATGGGCCAGCCTGAGAAGGACAACTGTCCTGGTGCTTCTGATAGCCTGTGGTCATCCTGAGTGCTCTTCCAGCAATGCTTGCTATTCTGTTGCTTTAGAAACTTGTGCATGTTCTCCTGCTCTCTCTGCATCAGAACAAGCCTTGGATCACAACCAAGACCGTGAGGTTATCCTGAGTGAGGCCCAGAATCAAGTGAACATCCTCAGCAAGGAGGTTTTGAGTCTGAAGGATGAAAAGAACAAGCAGGTCAGGAGATGCTGGCAGTTCAAATGGGGTAACTGGAATCCTTTGCTTTCCTTCGAGGTCCCCACAGAACACTCAGTGACAGTATTACTGTGTGCCTGAAGTTGCATGTACATTTTTATGGGCAGGCACACAGCATGGTATAGTGCATTGAGTCCATCCTCTGAGTTAAGTTGCCTGGCAATCAAGTGGCAGTATGAGTATGGACACAATCCCTCCTGAACATATTCAGTCTGGATTCTGGAGGGGTTTTGGTTATTTGTGCTTTTATTTCTTCTATTGCAATTGGTTTGATATTTTCCATATGGTGTAAACCTAGAGATCTGTTTTTCCATCTGACACCTCAGGATGCAGAGTCCCTATAGCTGACGACCCTATTCAGATATGCTAATAAAACAATCAAACCTCCACTTTGCTTCCGGTAGAGTGGCTTGACATGTCTTCAGCTGTCACTGGGAAGAGAAGGATGAGAAATGTAAAGGTATGTAGCTGATGGAGTTCATTTTCTCACTGAATTTTGTCTTGCTCACAGTTCATGGATTTTGTGGATACTGTAGACAAGCAGAAAGAAGAAAGAGCCAGGAGTGAGAAGTGAGTTACATTTCTAAATGTTTTCTGCTCTTTGATGGCAGAATTGAGCACTCTCTATTTTCTGGCAGAAATTACCCACCTTTTTTTTTTCTCTCCCAAATGCAGAATGTCTGCAGCACGAGTCAGCCAGCTGCAGGAAGCATTGGATGAGCAGTACTCCATTATGAATTCACTGAAAACCAAGTATGGAGGAGGAAAACCCTTGTCTTCCCAGTGTTTGTGCCTTATAAGCAGTGCTGAGCAGAGCTTCTGAGAAGGGGGATAATCTTGTAGGGTAGCTGGATTACTATTTTGGTTAGTTCTGCAGTAATATCCAGAAATTACAGTCAGATCAAGCCTTTGAGTTTGCCACACTAGATACTTAGCCTGCTTTTAAGTAAGATTACAGTGCATTGGTGTAAGGGCAAGTGAATTACAGAAGGTGGGAAGAAAAAAAAAGGATTGTGCAGGTGGGATCGAGGCATGTTCCTTGCATGGTTTATAGTCTGGTAGGAATTTCTACCTGATTTCCCTGGCAGCTGACAGTGTTCTCTGGGAACCGCTGCAGGTATAGAGGAGCCTGGTTTGGAAACAGGAAGAGGAACAAAAGAAGTCTTCCTGAACAAAATAAAAAAACCAGAAGTGTTCGGTTATGTAGAGCCATATGCACATGGCTGTGGTTTGACTTCAAACACTGCTGAGCCTGCCTAGTTTAGTTCTGCCAGGTAAAGGCAGTGTTACTATGCCATGCAGTGATGTGGACATGTCCCTCTTGGACAGGACAAGCAAATTGCTTCTGCTACCCACGTTTAAAATCCTGCCTCTAATTTTAAACAGCTTTGCAGTGATATAAAATAGCCAGCTTTGTTCTGTGGGAGCAGGCAAATCATGGGTGGGGAAAATGGCTCCTGGAAGACAATGGAGAGCAAATGCAATGGGCACCAGAACACTGGGCCCTCAGAAGTCCCGGGTCACTGCAGATGCTGCTGCGTAGAGAGACTAGTGGTGTCCTTTTCCCAAAAGCAAAAAATACCTCATTTAGGTAGCCTGATTTCATCTGCTGCAAGATGGACATTAGCACCTTGTACCAGATGGCATAGAGAGCTTACTGCAGTGTCTGCCTTGGAAGAGACTCCATAAAGTGCTTTTCTTTATAGGCTGCAGATGACTGAAGCTGCCCTGGCTCTGTCGGAGCAGAAGGTACGCAACTTGGGAGAGCTGCTGAATGCCATGAAACAGGAACAAAACTGCGTGGCTGAGTGCCATGTCAGGGAGCTACAGCAACAAAAGCAGGTGAGCTGGATAAGTCCTAGTTATGTTTGAGAGCAGGGCTATATTGTGTAGATTGGGGGATGCTGGATGCAGTAGAGAAACGTGATTTTTACCATGACTGGTTTAACTAAAGCCACCATAACAAAAATTCTGTGTAAATTAGATAGATAGTTGCCAGGTATGAAGAGCAGCCCTGGTGTTTACAGTGTAGGTTGGATTTAGGTGGGTGTGATGTTGGTTGGCATAGGTTGGTAGTGCAAGACCTAGGGGGAGTACAGGTTTTTAATTTTGATTCTGTTTGCAGGAAAGTGCTGATCGGGAAGGCAGGCTTTTGCATGACTTGTCTGCTGCCAGTGAGAAAAATCTGCTGCTGAGAAACCAGGTAGGAAACCAAGTCCAAGTCTGAGAAGTGGCACTTGAATGTGTATAACATCTGCTCCATATATATGGTCTCTACTTTGGTCCTTGGTTGGGTGTCTCTTCACTGTCCTGTACAGCCAACTTCCTGTGCTAATAGGAAAATAAAAACCTTTGTGATGGTAATTTTCTTACGTAGGTGGATGAGTTGGAGAGGAAGTGCAAAGTTCAGCAGGATCAGCTGTTCCAGGTAAAACAGGACTTGACCAACACAACAGCAGAGCTGAAGCTGCGGGCTGTGGAGGCTGAAGGTGAGTGGAGGAGGAGAAACAGCTTGTGGACACCTGTGGTTGGACGATTGGTCCTGGGTCAACAGCACAGGCGGCGAGGAGAAAGGGGTGGCAGAGTGTGAAAAAGTATGAATACAGCTGTGTGGCAGGAATGCCAGAATTGTGATATACCTGCTTTTAATCTGCAGAACGTCTGGAAACGGAGAAGAGGAGATATAAACAAAGCCTTGAAGATATGGAATCCCTTCGGATAAAAGAGGTAAAGATGGGGTTTCTGCAGCATCCTGGTTTTAGTCTTTCTTTAGTCCTGACATACATTACCACTGGAGGTCATTGTTTGCTGTCACGTGCTCTTAAAAAAGTTAAAAAGTTAGTGGGCTCAGATTTATTGTGGGAATAATGGGCCATTTCTTCAAGCAAAGCCTGACTGAAGAGATCGTAAGACTTTCTACCAGCTAGTAAGATTTTCTAGCTTTCAAGAGTATGTGATGCTACAAGAGAGACTGAGAGGCTGGCCTTTGTGTTGGTCTGTGCACAGAGGTAATTATAAATAAGGAATATTTTCCTACTTCTGAAATAAATACATTTTAATGTTTTAACTGCTTATACACAAGCAGTCCTTTAACAAGGCTCAGCACGCTAGTTCCTTCTTTATTATGTTTCAAAGGGGGTTGTGTCTGAGTGTGGACAGGCCAACAGACTACAACCAGTTCTCTTTACAGTGTTTACTGAGGTTTGAAATCTCTCCAAAATAAAATTATACTAATAGAGTTCTTTGAAGATATTGAAATCTTTTAAGAAAAGTTACAGGTCAGGAAGATTTTACCAACATTACAACTAGGAAATGAATCTGTTGTGTTTTGTACCACTTGACCATGAGAGCTTGGACTGTACCTTCCTTGTGGCCTAGGAAGGATCTCTGTCTAAAGATTGCCAGTTTCAAAAGAGTAGATTCTGTCTGTATTACAGTTTCCTAGTGGAGTTCTGGGAGAAGTAAGAATTTTTCTTTGCTGGTAGGTGGTCAGTGAGAGGATGCTTCACTATCATGACAAGTAGGTCTGCTGCTTGCTATGCCTGGAGATGGGAATGATTTTCTGTCACTTGCTTAAATGGTTTCTACTGCTTTGCAGGTGGGTCGTTTGACACAGCACATGGAGGCCAGTGAACGTTCCATGCACAACAGGATCCAGAGTCTGGAGGCCATCAGGATATCTCTGGAGGAGGTGAGAGAAAGTGCTCTAGGCACATTTGAACACTCATAGAGCAGTGCACAGAGAAAGCTGCCAAGAAAGCTTTGTGGAGTCTCACACTGCAGACCTTTGTAAAGATTGTCATGTGCTGTAAGGAGGAACAGAAAACAGCAGTATACAAGCTAAAATTATTTTTACTGCTTTGGGCTAAGAAAGAAGATTCCAAGGAGAAACTTGTAAATTCAGATTGGACAAATATGAGGATTCCACTGACCATGGTTAGAGTCTTACTAAGATTTGACTTCTCAGATTTCTCATTTTGTCACAAGTGTAGCATGTTTATCCATATCTATTTCCCCAGCTACATCCAGCACTGCTCTTTCCTGTTCCCTTGTTTTGGAAAGCTTTAACCAATACTTGCTCTCATATAACTGAAATTCACATTGAATTTACATAATGGTCTTGAAGTGAGGAAAGGGTTGTCATTTTTGTTTGCTTTTGCTGCCCCTGAGTGAGAACATATTATAGCCTATGACTGGGAGCTGCTTGTGTTTTCTGGTCAGTGTTGCAGCAATGCAGCTTCTCTATCTGGAATGATTTTCCATGTTTCTGTGGCAGGAGCTCGGCCAAGTCAAAGCAGCTGCACTAACTGAGCGAGGACAGGCAGAGGAGGAGTTAATAAAAGTCCGGAGTCAGGCACGCTTGGAGGAGGTAAGAACAAGACCTGCCTGTGGGCCTGCCCCTGTGGGAAGGAAGTGGTTTGGCTACCTAGTCTTATGTTTTAGTCTTGGGGAGCTGCTAAGTAACTTCTCTCTGGGTTTCACTGACCCACAAATGCTGTGATTGCTGAGGAAGGAGCCCTGGAAAGTCTAATTTGAATTGTCTTCAGTAGTAACAGAACTGATGTGGATATTGTCATGGCAGATTTAAGTTGCTAACGTCTGAAGCCAAGGACCAGATGTTGATCCTTCTATTTAATGGCAACTTCCATGGGGTGCTCCTGTTTCTCCGAACCCTGTGGCTACTGCTGGTAGATAAATAAAGTCACTGTAGTATTGAACTCCATGAAAATGGCAATGAAGTTATAATATCCTGTAAAAGAGAACAAGGGATGAGGAAAATACACAAAAACTATTAGAATATTTACTTACTTGAAGCATCAAAAAAGAAAATGCTTCACTGAGTTAGACATACAAATCTGATGTGTGAGACCCAGCAGTTGCTTAGCTGCATGCAGTGGTGCTGCCAGTTGAGGTATGGAGAGCCATTTGAGGTATGGAAGAAGTGAAGGTGGAGCATTAGTTGTAAAGACTGGTGGTGGCATCAGTGCATCTGTCAAGGACCTGTCTGTGTTTCTCAGCTGAATGTTTCAGTCTCTGTCAGTGGACTTGTCTCTGACAAGAGGAAGCAGCTTTGAGTCACTCCTGAATGCAAGGACCAGGGCTGTGTGCTGTGCTTGTCAGTGCCAGTTGACTCAGTAAAGGGTTCACTGTATTAGGAACAAAGAGGGGAGAATCTCTTCACAGGAATGAAGTGGGACTGTTTAATTTTCATTTTCCTGTGTGTCTTACAGCAGCAACGATTAGAACACCTAGAAGAGAAGCTGCGGCTGATGACTGAGTCAAGGGATGAAGCTCAGAACTGCTGCCTTAAACAGAAAGAAATGGTTGCTGAGGCCCAGGCCAAAGCCAAACAGTTGAGCCTGTATGCTGATGGACTCAAGAGGAGGCTGGATGAACTTCAGCAGGTAGTTTGGACTGGAGTAGAAATAGTCAACACAGGGCCAGAACAAGTTGCTGAAGTTGTTTGGTTGTTCATGGATTTGTCTTTTTTGTGTCAGGACCTGGACAGTAAGGAAGAGGAGAAAGTGACAGAGCTAAATAAGGTGAAATTGGAATTACAGGAACAGATTGGGCACCTGGAGGCTGAACGCACAGCCCAGGATGGGCTGAGAGAGAAGATTGCAGCTCTGGAAAGACAGCTGAAAGGTGATGGATGCTTTCATGCTTCTCAAATGGTAACACTGGATTACTCTGCATTGGGCCTGGAACTGAGCTCTGCTTACAGGTAGTGACAGCAAGTGCTTCCTGCGTGTGTGTACACCTATGAGTTGTACTCTCCATTCATGTATTCACAGGGACCCCTGTCCTCATTTTATAGAGACCAAGACTCAGATGACCACCCAAAGCTGCACAGCAAGCCAGATGTTCGGATTTCTTGCACAGTGAAGTGTGCATGCTGTCTGTGCAAAACCTCTTATGTTGTCTCATGCTGCTCCTCTTGTGTACTTGTTGACCATACCACTTCAATCACCTTTGGCCTTTTCTTATTTATTCTAGGGATGCCTTGATGTTCTTTACTAATGCTGCTTTTTCACAGCCCTATCCAGTAATCACCGTGAAGCACTGCTGGACAAGGAGGGTGAGATCTCTCTGCTGCTGGAGAAGCTGAGAATGAAGGAAGCTGAGATCTCCAGGGTGAGGGAAGAGGAGGCCCAGCGAGCAAGTTTCTTGCAGAATGCCATCATGGCGTATGTGCAGGGATCTCCCTTGGGAACCCACAGTTCTAGGAAGTGAGAGCGTGGCTTAATGGATCCAAATACCTGCTGTCAGGGAGAGAGTGAGCAACTCAGGTACACCTCCTTCTTCCTTAATGGGGCAGTTTTATCAGAGTGGGATGACACAAAGGCTTGGAAACAGAGAAATACTCCTGCTGTTCAGAAATCTTCCTCCTGATGGTGTAAAGGAGAGGAGGAAACAACCATCCAGGCTTGTGGGTCTGAATCCATGATGTGGAGCCCCTTCCCCTGCCCTGCGACAGCCTATTGGTTAAAGGGGTTACTGGTTACTGGGGGAGTTTGTATGTTCCCCGTCAGGGTCCTGCTGCAACATTTGTTTGGATGCCAGGACTGTTCACAGAGAAACGTGAGAAAAAGTGACAGGAGTGTTTACAGTTCCCTGTGGGCCGGAGCAATTTGCCTTGCTAATGGGATCCTGAAACTGCTGGAAACACCAGATATTACCCACCTGTGCTTTTTTACACAGTATTTACAGACAGAAGCAGAGTCTGATGGGGCCCTCCCTGGCCTGTTTACCCTCCCTGCTGTCACTCTGGCTGTATTGGTGGGCAGTAGACACACATTCAGAATAGACAGAAACAGCTGTACCGAGGAGCTTCAGGTGCAGTACTGTCCATGTCCTTGTGGGACAGCTGGGCTTCAGCAGTGGTGAAAGGGTGAGTGGGTGATTGGCGGTCAACATCTGCTGCTTCACTGTGAACTGCAGCCCTTAGCTGTAGATGTTGTGGCCAGTATTGGTACAGGATTTGGTTTCACTATGGCAAATGGCAAAACTGTTCTGGCTTCTCAGGCTCCTAGAGTTGGGTGCTGTGGCCTTAACCAGGAGAGGAGCGATGCTTCTGGTGTGACACCAGGGAGTTGCTTCTCAGAGCACAAAAGGGAGAAGGTGGTTCCTCTCCTGATAGCACAGGTCCTTGCATGACCTGGAGAAAGGGAAGGGTTATGGGAATCTGAATAGGAGAAAGCAGGAGCCTTCTGTTGTCAGGTCAGCCATATTGAGTCCTGAGGGGAGTTCTTCCTGCGAGTCTGGGGTGGGAACCTACCTTAGAGCATGTATTTTAAAAGACACCTGGAAAATGAAAGTTTCTGTGTGGACTGGTTGCTTTGTGTTCATGCTTTTTTATATTGGGTTTTGCTCTGCTTAATAAAGAACTTTTGCATTTTGCCATTAGCATTGGACAGTGGCAAACTGGATGTTTGGCTGATGGGGAGGGTGGGGGCTTCTGCTGTGTTCCTATCCTGAAGACCTTGTCAGCCTGTCCTGGAGCTAAAAGGCTGTTACAGGTGGATAAGTTGGGGGTGGTTTTGCTTCTGGATTAAGATAAAAGCAAAGAAGCTGGGAAGCTGTTCCCTAGTCGCAACAAAGAGAGCCTGTGGCAATAATTATTTTGTCTGTGGCTGCTGGTCAGCACTGCAGACCTGCAGGTAAGGGAAAAGCAAAGACTTGTTTTCAGACAGGGCCACTACTGTGGGCACCTCTGTTCCTAGTAGGGTACCGTGGGGAGCTGGGGGAAGCCAAAAGCCATCTTCCTGAAGGATTTTGGCTACTCCATCTTTGTTCCTCAGCAGCTCTGGGTAGAAGACAGTGAACTGTGCAGCTACAACGTAACCAGGTTTTAAAGCTTTGTCCTTGAGCCGGTGGGCCCCAGTGCGGTAACCGGCTCCGAGCAGCACCCGCCGCTTCTTTCGTGGGGCGGCGCCACCGCTTCTGGTCCCCTCGCCCGCGGCGGAGGCGCGTCTGGCCCCGGCAGAGCGGCGGGGCGGGGCCGGCGGGAGACACGGCCCTGCCCGCGGCGCTCCGCTCGGCGCGGCTCGGCTCCGCTCCCCTGTGCTCGGCTCCGCTCCTCCCGGCCCCGCCCCACCCCGCGGGCGCTCACTGCGGCGCAGTCGCGGCGCCGCCATCGCGGGCAGATGCAGGCGATCAAGTGTGTGGTGGTGGGCGACGGGTGAGTGCTGGAGGGGCCGCTCCGGCCGCGCCCCGGTCCCCGCAGCCCCGCACCAACGGGCCCGGCGGCGCCGAGGGCAGGAGGGAGGGCTGGCCCGGGCCTGCGTTCCGGGAGAGCTGCTCCGCCGGCGGGAGGCCCCGCGCCAGGCGGTGGGCTCGGTCCAGGCTGGATCGACCAGGGCCTGGTTCGGGTGGGGCCGGGCCGGGCCTGGCGGGAGGGGGTTGGTGGTCCGAACCGCCGTTGAATCCCGGCGGGAGACTGGGGCCTTGCCGCGGTCCGCGCAACCCTGCCCTGCTCCTTTCGTAGTTCATGAACTTGGGTGCTGCCTGGGTAGCAAACACAGGCTTCTCTTGGGTTTTACGTTTGCCTCCTTGTTGTTTTATTTAGGTGCTTGTATTTTGCTATTTTTCGTTGTACTTGCTTTATTCCTGACAAGAGTCCTCCAGAGAATCTTGATGTTCGCAGGTCTCGTATATTCTTTTGTTAAATGTTCCGAGGTGAAATGGGTTGCTCTTTCTGATTTCACCACGTGCTCCTTGTCACCCCTTTTGCTTTTTTCTTTAGGCTCTTCCTAAATGCCTTTTTTGGGGAACACATCTGCCTCCAAGATGTAGACATGCACTAGGTTTATGCTGCTTTATAACTTTTCTAGCTCATCCTGCATATTTTCCCTCACAATTCCAGGTTACTCACCGCAGCAAGAGCAGAGCTGAGGTACTCAGACTTAAATGTAAACTGGTCTTAGGCAGGAACTAGACTTCCCCTTTCTCGTGCATGCCACTCCCTCAAATACACATTTGCAGTGAGGCCTTCCAGGTTCCAGCCTGTGAGGGCTGAAGAAGGGAGTAGGAGAAAGCACAGCCTTATTGCAGAAGGGAGGGGAATCGCTGGAAGTTCAGGATGTTGGAAGTGGAGTTCAGGTGAAGGTTTGCTGCCTTGTGTTTTGCCTTAAGACCAAATCAACAGTGCAGACTAAAAGAAATTGGAAAGACATAGATACACAGGTTTTTGTGAATTATAAGTTCCCTGTTTGGTGAGAAGGGGAAGTCACAGTTCAGGAGGAAACTTGGACCAGTCAGTATAGTGGTTCATGACAAAACTTCTCTTTTCTCAGACCAAGGGAACCTAATCCAGAGGAAAAGTTGTAATAGTGGTTCATTCTCTGTGCTTTCTGTCATCCTGGTGTGTGCAGGGGACTTTCAACTCTCTTCCTCTCTTCTGACATCCTCTCTTACGTCAGTCTGGTTGCAGAATTGTGTAGGGGATATGCATTTCTGCTAGCTACTGAGCTTCACCCAGGCACCTCACAGCCAGCTTTCCCTGGCACTGGCATTCACAGTCTTTTTCTGGAAGGTTGTCTGCCGTTCACAACTTTCTCCATGATAAGGAGGTTGCTCACATTGCTAGTACTCTTCTGTTCTTACAGTGATGCTCTCCATTAGGAAATCTACAGGACTGGTTAAAGTCTGTGTGTTTACACTATTGCTAGCCAGCCCTGGCCTGGCTCTTGCCAGCTGCCACTGCTGGGCTGACCAATCCCACCAATCTTTAGCAAAGCCCTGAGCTGGTATTTTTATCCTTCTTCACTAATCTTTTTCCAAAGTGACAGTGGTCAATTTTAAAGTCCGTTTTTGTTTACAGGCACTGATATTTTCCCTTTTGTATTTATTGATACTGAATTCCTGTATCTGAGGAGCTTGCAGAATTCTGCATTATTGCATGTTTTTTAACCTCTTTATCCAATTTGCTAAATTACCATGCATGCGTTGAGTCCGGTACACAACCCTAATTTATTCCCTCTCTTGGTTCATGGAGCAACTGTGTTTTGATTGATGTCTTGCCGAGGGCTGAATGGGTAGGGAAAAGGAGTGGCAAAGAGCAGGGTTAGGAAGAACTCAGGCAGCAAGATGCACCTTCTGAGTTCAGGCCATGTGGGTGACAACTAGGGAATTCCAGCCTGCAACAGGCTTGTTTTCTCGAATGGTAACTTTTTACCTAACTATGTGTTTTTGGTGGGGGAAGGGTGAGTTTTACTGCCTTAATGCTCCATGCTGTACCCTTCTTTATGCTTGCCACTGTTACCCTCTGCAGAGCTGTAGGGAAGACCTGCTTGCTGATCAGTTACACCACAAATGCCTTTCCTGGAGAATACATTCCCACCGTGTAAGTAATGGCCTTGGGCTTCATTTTCAATCTGTATGCATGTGTGTATAAAAGTTGGATTTGTATGTGAGGAGGTGGCTGTTGCAAATCAGACTGTGAACTTGACAGGTAAGGCTGATGCTCTGGCTGTGTGTGTGAGGAAGGCAGATTGTCCCCACTGGAACTGTGCTGCAGAATCCTTTCCTGATTCACTGCCCCTATGAATTCTGTATAGAGAGGTGAAGGGCTCCACAAAATTGTTACTGATGGGCACTCTTCATTGGCAGGTTTGATAATTATTCTGCCAATGTGATGGTAGATGGAAAGCCAGTGAACCTGGGCCTCTGGGATACAGCAGGGCAAGAGGACTATGACCGACTGCGGCCTCTTTCCTATCCACAGACGGTGAGTGCTGGGCTTGGACTGGCTTGTGACTGCTCCCTCTCAGAGACAGGGAGGCTCCCAAGGACAGGCACGTTTCTTTCCTCTGAGGGAAGTCTGAGTTCCTGCAGCTACACCCATAATTCTGGTTGTTTAAAAGGTATCGCAGCTGATTTCCTCCTAAGAGGTTGTCGTGTTCTAGTCTTTTCTTTGTAATGGTCTTTGAAGAGTTATGGGTGCACCAGGGAGGCTCAAGTAAAAGGAATGCTGTAGAGCTGCTGTGCAACATAGCCAGTTCCATATTCCCATTCTCTCTCAGCAGGACAGATCCCCATTGGGCTGCCCTAGGAGTGTTTCTGGATGTAGCAGTTCCTAAGCCCTGTGCTGCTGGTGGAGCCCTTAGCACTGTTAGTATGTTTGGGGCCTCAGGCTCTTAACATGCAGAGCCCAGCATTGTGAAAGAAGATGTAATCACACACTCAAGGTCCATTCCTTCTCTCTCTAAATTAGTTTAACACCCTTAATGGGGAAGAATTTCTTAAAGCCACAGCAGTCCTTGCTTGTGGGAGGAGGTTGGCCTTTCTCAGGCTCCCTCTGCAGCCTCCCTTCATGCTAGCTTTTTCTTTCCACACAGCTGACCCTCTTGTTTTTACACAGGATGTTTTCTTGATCTGCTTCTCCCTTGTGAGTCCAGCCTCTTTTGAGAATGTCAGAGCTAAGGTAAGTATTCTCCTCTTGTGTGAAACAGTAGAAGGGAAGAACCAGTGACGCTCCCTGCCCCACCCAGCACCATGCCTACAAGCCCAAAACTTCAACAGTAATTGAAGTGTTGGTGAGGGAAAATCATAGTCTGCAGGTTTTGAGGCCTGCTTTTTATTTATGACTTCTTTGGCTAAGTTATTGCCTTTCTGAATCTGCGTTTTAAGATAGGGGATGTCTTAGAAGCTAAAATACAGTTAAGGGAAGCACTGGGTGAAGAGTTCTCTGGCAGTATCTGTCAGGATTCTGTGTCTTGTGCCTTCATTATTACAGATGCACCAGTCTCTTTTTGCAGAGCATATTAGAACTGTAGACAGCAGTATCCTGTTCAGGTGTTGCTACCATGTCAGTAGTGAACCTCTTCATTCCCAATAGTAGGAATGCATCCTCATGGTTATGGCCATTCATATAACTACTTTTCTTATCATGCCTCTCTGTTCCAGTGGTATCCTGAGGTCCGACACCATTGCCCAAATACACCTATTATCCTGGTGGGCACCAAGCTGGACTTGAGGGATGATAAGGACACCATTGAAAGGTTACGTGATAAGAAGCTGGCCCCCATCACCTATCCCCAAGGCTTGGCCATGGCTCGGGAGATCGGTGAGTCTCATGAGCAGGCAGATGTCGATGGCATTGAACTTGGTGAGTGGGTGAGGGACAGTGTGTGGTGGTAGAACTGGAGTGGTTGAGCTGGAGCTCTCTTTCCCCAGGGTCGGTAAAGTACCTCGAATGCTCTGCCCTGACACAGAGGGGCTTGAAGACAGTCTTTGATGAAGCCATCCGGGCTGTGCTCTGCCCACCACCTGTGAAGAAGCCTGGCAAAAAGTGTACCATGTTTTGAGGGCTGTGGCCTAGGTGTTGGCTCAGCATGCTGTCATCCTCTGACAGATTGCGTATTAAGCTGGGTGTTTCTGAAGGGGGCTGGGATGTGTAGGGCCCTTCATCATGTATGAAGTCAGTGTTTTTTAAATGTCTCTTTGATTTAACGTCAGTGTTGATGTGAAGGGGCAGTGGGGACAGGAGACCAGCTGGGGACTATATAGCCCCCAGGGGAGGTACAGCGGGGAAGGCAAGGTAGCTCCTTCAGGCAAGAAGCTGTTTTGGCGCTCCTGAACTCCAAGTGGAAAGGGCTGAGACATCCATCCTATTCTGGAAACATCTGTTTTCAGCCAGCAGGTGAAACAGGTGGTGAACATCCTGGTGGGAGTGGGGAGGGAGCTGATTTCAATGGTGCTGAAAGACAAGAATAGCCGGGAGGGTGGTAGGGTCTCCTTGCCCAGCCTGCTGTGGCTAACAGTTAACAAACTGGTGCTCTAGCAGAATGTTCCTGAGACTGTTAAAGAAATCATTACCAGCCCTGGAAGGGGTCAAAGTAAATGACAAGCTGAAAAACAAATCATTAGGTGCTTTATGGGGTACTAGCCTAACTCTGTGAGTAAAACAGCTCTGTGCAATTAATGCATTTGCCTTTTTGTGTGTGCACACCCTAGGACAGCACGGTGCTGCTGCTCCCCATTAGTCTTTAGCAGGGCCTCCCCCTAGAATCCAGTCTCTGCAGAGCAGGGCTGGGGTTGTTGCCTCTATTTTTTTTTTCCTACTAAAGACAACAAAGGAAGCAATGAGGAGTCTGTTAACTTCTTTCCCTTCCCACCGAAAATGCAGACAGACTCTGTGGATTTGGATGGACTAGGGAGAGCTTCTGAAGGGTTGTGGGGGAGGGAACAGGGTTGGAAGAAAGGTCCAATTTCTAATCATCATGTAGAGTGACAAGATAAAACCTTATTTGGTGCAATAAACATTCTCCATGAAGGTGTATGTGAGCTTTATTATATAGCAGCCTTGCAAAGCTGATTTTCTGCCTCACTTCTAATACAGTCTTCAGCCCTGCTGCCCCTCCAACAAGAAGTCTGTGTCACTGTTTTCTATCCAGTTTACATCTAGGCAGTATTCATATGAAAATTGAGGCCAGGTGTGAAATGCAGCTATCATCTTAGGAGACAAGAAAGCCCCCGTCAATCATCAGTGAGCTGCCAGTTGTCATAGCACTCTTGTCACTCAGCAGGAAGAGAATGCTGTTCACCACATCATCCACTTCTGCAATCAAACAGAGAACATCTGATGCCCACCTCAAATTGTACCAGAAAAACAAGCGCCTAAAAAGGTCAGCCTTTGACCTCTACAGGTAATTAGAGCCAGAAAGTGTTTCTGCCTTCAAATTGTGCTTGATGAAGTGACTGGGACAGTGTGGCTGAGAGCTGGACATCAAAGTGTCATTGTGATCAAATGGTGCTTAGGTCACAGCAACCACCCAGTCAGGTTTATGAACAACAGAGTAAGTTAATTTCACTTGTCCCAAGATGAGGCTGTAGAAAAAGCAAGAGGAGGGTTGATTCTCACCCTGTCATGATAAAATACTACAGGAATTCAGCCAAAAGGCATTCAGCAGAGCTGTCACTTTGCCCAAAAATCAGCAACTTCTGGTTGTGCTGTCAGTGAAAAGGAAGGCTTGGAGAAAACATGAGAGCACAGCCTGGGGACAGACTTAACTGACCTGCAAACTTTCCCAGTGGAATCCGATCAAGCATGGCAGCAGATTTCTGAGGGTCACTCCAGTTAATTCTCCCCATGTCAGTCATAACCACGGTGGGGTTCACAGTGTTCACCCTAATCTGGGACCAGGAGCAACAGTCTAACTCAACTGCTGTGATTGTGCTCAGGTTCAGCGTTCACACATTTCTCACAAACTCCTACCTTGTGGGGTCCCAGTTCCATTGCCATTACTTGGCTCAGCATATCCAAAGCACTTTTTGTGGAACCTTGAAGGGAAAAGGAGGTATTTAACTGCATAGCACCTGGTCTGGAACACGTGGGTAGCTGGCAGCCGGCATATTGGTGCCTGTGGGTCTCCAGCAGGTCAAAACTGAGTGAGGCACTGCTAAAGCTGCACACACTTACAATAAACAGCATGATCCCTCAGCGCACGCTTCGACGCCTGGCTGGAGACATTCACAATAGCCCCTGGCACCCCCTGTGCAATCATCTGCCGAGCAACTATCTGGGAAGGAGGAGAAGAGCGGGGATAAAAAAAAAAGAATGCCAGAATTCTAACAAGAGAAATCATTATTTCACTCCAGAGGAATCTTGCTAGGCTGTTATGGTAGACCAAAGAACAGAAACATCTGGAGGAATCAGGTCCTCACTGCTTCCTCCTTACAAGAGTCAAAGCAAGAGTGTGAAGGGGCTGTACATGTAGTTTGTCAGATTGACTTTGGACTGCAGTCTTTTCAACCCCCACAGTGCCCACATACCCCTACTATCTGCAACAATTTAGTCACTGCTATTCATGGAGGCTGCTGTAGTGATAATTCTTCCTCACCTGGGAAACATGAAGCACAGCCCCAAAATTCACATCAAGAGACCTACAAATAAATAAGTCAAGTGTTAGAGAGTGCCCAGGGAGCTGTTTTGGGAGGCAGCAGAGGACAAGTGCTGCTTGTCTCATGGAAACACTGGTGATGCTCTGGGACATGGACAGAAATGCCAAGTAGTCAGGAGAGCCAGAATGGTCAGGTGCGATCTCAGCAATGAACCAGAACCGTCCACTGGCTGCAAGTCTGGCAGTGTGTGGGGAGGTGCAGGCATGCATCAGGCACATTTTGCACAGGACTCTGCTCTTGTGCAGCCTAATGGAATTCCCTCTGTCAAAATTTAAACAGAGCCCTGGGCCTCAGCCAGGGCAGATGACTCTTAGGTCAAGTAAACCCTTCACACAGATGTATAAAGCAAAGCTGCTTTAAGGTGGGTAGAGGCAGCATTTCTTCTGTTTCCACATTGTGCTTCCTTAGTCAGGCTTCCACCTGCCTGTTATGCAGAATGATCTTAGTAGAATCCATACGTTTTATGTTCTGGTCATAAGCCTTTATTATAGATTCTCAACACCCATTTTTAACATACGGATACAGCATGACCCATTTTCTCAGGACATGGACTCAAGATAGCCTGTATCCTAAAGCATACTCACAACAAAACTGGAGCTTTTCAGAGAAAAAAAGATGTCATGTTGCTGTAGTTAGCAATTTCCCATCATGACCATTTTTTGCTTCCTTACCTGGCTTTGTTGTCTCTATTTCTGAATTGTCTTAGCAACAACTGCCTTTCAATTTAACGGAGCTGGAACTAGACAGGAAGCTCTGAGCCTGATGAGCAGCAAAGGCACTCCCCTCCCATGCCAGTGGGATGGCATGTCCACCCCACCATTCTGGAAGTGACACTGCAGGTTCTGGCTACTTAGAAATGGATGTAAGAGCCAGTCCTTTGTTTCCTTTTGCTGTTTAAGGGGTGAAAGGTGATGACGTAAAGAATGAAAAGACAGTAAAGAAAAAGGACATAGGCAGTAACAATCGACCAACACTGGACATTGCTAGAAGTGTGCATGTCAGCCTGTCTGGTGTCTGTATACCAGTTGCTGTCTTTGTTCTTTCTGGCTGCATCCCCTCTAAAAACACCCTTTTCTGGAAAGCTCTGCCGCCGTTTTTGATATTCGCAGCTTCGTGATGCCTTGGCGGGCATCCTCGGCCCCACAGCTCCCCGTGGAGCCGCGGTCCCGTGCGGGAGCCGGCTGGCGGGCCGGGGCCGGGCACTCACCGCTGCAGGGCCGAGCGCGTCACCTGCAGGAACGGCTGCAGCTCCGCCACCGCCGCGTTGTTAACCAGCAGCTCGAACGGCCCCGCCGCGCCCACCGCCGCCTCCACAGCCTCCCAGTCCGCCAGGTCCAGGCAGAGGGTCTCGATGCCCGGGCACTGCGGCGAAAGCAGAGAGCAAGGCGCCGTGGGCGGGGGGCCCGGGGGCTCGATGCGGGGTTACTGGGGCGGGGAAGGGCGGCACGAGGAGGGGTCCGGTACCTCCCGCGTGAGGCTCTCCAAGTCCGCCGCCGTTCGGCTCAGCGCGGTGACGCGGGCCCCGGCCCTGCTCAGCGCCACGGCCACGGCGCGGCCGATCCCTGCGGGGAGACGGCGTCAGACTCGCCCCGACCCGACCCCCGCCCCCGGCCCTACGCCCGCGGTCACCTTTGCCGGCTCCAGTCACCAGGGCCCGCCGCCCGCGGAAGCTGAGAACCGTCTCCATGCTTCGGCTGGACTGTGGCCGGGGCGGGCCCGAGGCCGGGGCGGACCCCGGGAGCAGGGCGGCTCGATAGGGCGAGCGAGCAGCGCGATCTTTGCCCGCTTCCGCGGCCGGGCGCAGCCCGTCGCCGAGGGAACGCAGCGCGAAGCCGTCTGCAGGCTCATCCAGCAAGACAAGCACACAGAGGTGAAGTTTCCTGGCTCTCACTCTTGACTAAAGCATCATTTGAGCGACCACAGAAAACCAGGCTTTATAGAGTCTGATGAAAAAGACCTGCCAGCTCTGCCCGCTCGAAGTTCCTGCTGAAGGTGACAATTAAAATCCTCATTATCTCCATTCTTTGACTGTACTCTGTTAAGAAGCAAGTGCAAGGATTCTTCTCATCCATCTCTGTTCTCTACATCCCAGTCCTTGAGCTTATTTGCATTTTGGCCCTTGGTATCACATGAGCCTGACAGAAGGGCATAGTTTTCTGGATTAGCAGATACATTTCTGATACAGAGCACAGGTGAAGAAATATGACAAAACACAGCCTTTGAAATATTTAAATATTTATTTTATAGAATCACTTTATGTATGAAAAAGTAGTTGGATAAAAAAAGCTGCATCCTGATAGTTCCACACAGCTTACCGTATTCTCAACACAAGAAACCTTGGAACAAGCCTGAACACACTGAACAGTTTCCTGTTGCCCTGCAGGAGAACATTATCCTTTTTAAGTTCCATAAACACACTCCCAGCTTTGGCACACCTAGTGTGACCAGTGACCACAGTGTGAAACTTCTACCGTTTAATTTTGCTGCCATCAGTATAAAGTGTAGTAATTTTTAAACTCCAGTTTGCCACAATTGCTGCCCAGTCCTTGTTTGGTCTGTGTCATCTTACAAGAGGCTGCTTCCAGCAAAGGGGTAAAAAAGTTGCAACAGAAGAGTTCAGAAGCAGTGCTTGAAGACAAAATCACCTCAAGAGCTCATGAAGCTTCACGGTTTTCTGCTACAGGAATTTAAAACCAAGAACCTAACAAGTGTTTAAAAAAATATATATGGATACCAGGAATCTCCAGAACCATTAATGACAAATAATTAAACCACAGCATGCCTCAATTCTAGTTAGCAGAACATCTAATGAAGAGGTAGAACCTACTATTCCACAAATCCTCCTCTGTTTTCTGTGACAGGCACACCTGTAACACTGACAGCCCATTATGGAACAGCCAGGGTACCAGCTGGGCTTTGATCTAGTTCCCTGCAGCTTTCTTATTTCCATACCTCATGTGTACCTTAGTCCACATAAAAGAAAGACAAAATAAAGGAATGAGCTGCAGGACTGTAGTAAGTAGCAGTCGGCTTGTTTGCTACTCAGTGGAACTACCTAAAATCATGCAAAGAGGACAATGTATTGAGGTAAACACTGAAAGGTTTGTTAAAATGCAGGGAACACTGTATACTTCAGGAGGCTGACACCTGTGTTAAGTGGCATACTTGAATACACTACAGGCATTTGCCAGGAAGTTAAGTAACTAGCTGAAGCCCACAGCACAGCTGAGCACAAAAACCCTGAAACTTCTGCTAGGTCCAGAATCAAGCCAGCAATCACAGCTCCAGATCATACAATGGCATTCTATTATTCTTCCCTTAATTTTGCCTCAAACTCTAGCACTTAACCAGCAAGTATTTTTTATAAGAGTAAACAGGGATTTTGCAAAGGTATTTTTTAATGGTATTCTTCAGGCCAGGTAGGGTTTGCATATGGCCAAAGTCTGACCTAACAAAAAAGTAAATGTATGGAGCCACATTCCTTCCACTTTCAAAGCTTATTTTCTTTTAAAAGCAGCAGCAGATGACACTGCTAGGGCACTGAATTTCTGCTTGTGAGTGTGCAGTCTCCTTTTAGTGACTGCATGAACTATTTGTTGAAATATTAAGGAGTAAAACCAAACACTGATCTTGACTTTATGGTAATTAAAAGATTATCTGAAGAAGCTGGAGTAACCATGGTCATACAATTAAAGGTCTTCAAATGATACCATCAAACCCCTCCTCGGTGCATTGCAGCTATCCAGCATTCCTCCCCCCTCACACTGCTTCAAAAACAGGGTGTGTTTTGCCAGCACAAGCTTCTCCAGCTCATGAGACCAACTACCGACCAAGTGGGAGGAACAATTACCATCTTGTCAGGCAAATGTTTCTTCAATATCAAGTATCAAGGGAATAGATCATAATCATCAACCATTGCAATTCAGTTGGCATGTGAGCCAGGTATGACAATTACCTCCACAGGAGGTACACATGGATGACAGGGGAGAACGTATTGTAAGCAACTTGTCCAGTCCGTCCTGAGTAAGCTTACCCTCACACAGGGTTTTCTCATGACAAAGGCTTTCAGCCTTGTTTACCCTAGTGATTCCAGGATTTCTGTATTCTGGCCCACTGGAGTTTTAATCTGGCAGGCCATAGAAGCTCTTAAATAATTCTGTTCCCAAGAAAGATGAGTGAAAACTTCCCCTCTCTTGTCACCATGGGGACTACAGTCTGCTCTAGCACTCCAGCTTCAAAACAGTGGCTTCTAAAAACCCCTTAGGGTAGTAAGAACACTCTCACTCCCAGTACTGCATTTGCCTCAGAGATGCCCAAGCACAGGTTCACATGACATCAGATGAAAGTGTACAGTGACTTATACACAGGACTGTGGTCATCTTATGAAGAGCCACTAGACAAAAGAACAAAGATTCTTCTTGGAATGTCCCAGGCTGCAGCTGAAGAAACCACACCTTACTGCTTTTCTAAACAGAGTCTGTCTACCCCCTTTGTAGATACCATTGGTCGTCTCCCAGAAGAAGAATAAAACCACCAAAAAACTCCACAACTCCTTAAGCAAACTAACTAAGACACAGGTGTCAGTGGTTGGTCAAGAATTATGACATCTTCTTAGCAGGGCACCAGATAGTGTCAGGATAAAGCAGACAATGGACAGATTTAAATCTATATAAAAAAAAAAAGAAAAAAAAGAAAGACAGCATTAGATTGGAATTCTCCATACATGGAACTTATTAGCATTGAATGTGCAGCAGTCTGATGGAGCAGAGGGTGGGTCTACCTGCTTTTGGCACAATAACAAGGGTTTACATGAGAAAATAACCCCATTAGTGGGCCTGATCATCTTACAGATGATCAAACATGAACAAGGTAGGGAGATCTTGTCTTAGAAGTGAACACTAACCGGGTTGGATCTTGCTGAAGGCCAAACACTCCTCCCACACTCACAACATTGTGTTTGTTCTCAGGGTCACCGTAACTCAGGGTTACCTGTCAAAACAAATAAATATTCAGAATTTGTAATGCTAATGCAGAAGACCAGAGTGGAGATAGCAAGGTTATTAAGGTACCAAGGAAGTCTCAAAGATGCTGTCTAATGTGAATATGGATCACATTTGGAAGACAGCAGTTAGTTCTGACATAAGCAATGTTGGCGCTGAATGGCATTAAGGGTAACGTGGGAGAATACACAGAAGATCTGAAGTTGCATTGCCCTGAAGGACGAGTTTCAATTGGAAACTTTGTAAGGACAATAATCCTGCTACTCTCTGTACCTTCACTAAATAACACGTTCATCCTCACCAGACATTGCCTGAAGTCTGCAATAGCAATATTTTAGCACAGGGGGAAAATATAAATATTTGCATGTTAAATGGCATGGAAAGGACTGTCATATTTCAAATCTGGAACAAAATTTAGATCTTTGGAACATCAGATGAGGGCTGTTCCTCCACACAAGCACTGCATTAAGAATTTTTCAGGTGTCAGGTACAAGAAGATTTATGTTTTCTTTATAATTGTACATTTCCTGGGTTTTGGGTTAGCTGTCTTCATCTCATGGAACCAGTGATCAGCAAAACAATATATTAATGCTACAGTCAGATTCACTAACATGAAGGAGATGACATCATGGTGGAATTTGGCCCCTAGTGCACACTTCTGCTGCCTAACACAACTGCCAGAAAAACATAACCATGCAGCATGCAGGGGCAAAACCATACTCTGTTTACTTATGGTGCCAAGTAGTGTGATGCAGACAACACTGCTGGATGGCCTTGTGGCTCCATCTGCTGCCCCAGAGGTAAAATGTATCCCAGCAATTAAATAACAACTTGATTTTTCAGAAGCAACTTTAAGTTTCTTGAGATTCAGACAAATTATTCTTAAAAATGATGAAACATTTAATTAGGTCTTAGCTATTGAAGAAGTACTTACTGTAGCTGCCTTTTTGAACAGCATGAATAAAGACAAACTTTGTTAGGCAAAACCAGGAAGACTATTTAGCAAACTTCTGCACTTTCTACTACTGCTACACGCAAAAAGTCAGGGTTTAGAAGGATATGGGGAACACCCTGTTTAGGTTTCATGCAGCAGAATGTGTCCCCAAAGGAGAAGACAGCTACATGACCTAGCTGGCTAGGGTGAAACTGTGCCTTTTACCGAAATGAAGGACTTGAGCAGGACACAGTTCTCAGGCAATCTGTAGATATCCTTTGCTGAACAGTGCTGTCCACGCAGAGTATTCTTTGTGATCAGACTGAGGTGTAATTATAAGAGCAGGACATGAGGCATAGCCCTACCTGCTGCAGCACAGACTCGCCTTGCAGTCTTTGCAGATTTTCCAGGTGGGAATGGAACAATGGGCTGTGTAGCAGCTTTACCTCCAGCAGCCCCTCAATGATGTAGCCAATAGTGCAGTCATCGGGAAGGCGCACTCTTTCTGCAGTACTAATGAAATTGCCCAGGCTGTGACAGAGAGCATAGGAGACAAGCTAAAATGTGTTTTAAAGCCTCCTAACCATGTATCGATGAAGCTCAGCTAGGAACAGTGCTTACCTGGCCCAGGGACTCATCTTCAGGGCAAGACCTCGGCTGATACAGAACCCAGCTCCACCTGTGGCAAACCAGAATTTCACGGTTGTCTTCTGAAGAGCGAAAAGAAAAAACACACAACAGTTACTGATAATCATTTTTTTGCATTTGGCTGGGCAGGGAAGGGAACTCAACATCCTATTTGATATCACATTACTACATCTGAGTCAGAATAAGGCTACAGATGAATCCCTATTTGTTTAGGTTGCTGAAAGTGCAGCTAGGTGTTATCTCAAATGATACTATCTTGAAACAAACAGCAGGTAAACCATGAAGTTAGCATAAGGGAGGTAGCACATGTGAAACAGAAAATGATAGTCCCACTTCTACACAATTCCATCTGTCCCCTCTTCATTTTAACCAAGGGTCATAGCCAGCTCAGTGTTACTGAGGGTATCAAAGGTGGTCTATATATATATTGGCTCTATGTACCAGGAGACTATTTTGTTGTGCAGAGTCTTCCCTAACAAGCTGCTTTCTAACTGACTTTCTGGCCAGTGGATTGATATATCTTTAAAGAGACCTGCAAGTGCAGGTGACCTGGTTAGGACTTTTTCCTTAGAACATGTATCTTGTGATTGAGATATATTCGCTTCTGGTTCTTGGACACCTAGTAACCACTTTATATTGGGAATGCTTGATCTATCCAGAAAGCTTTTGTTACCCATATGAGGTTGGTTCAAGATGATGACAATGTGTGTGATACTGCACTTAAAACAAATAAAAAAACCCTTGAACTTCCACCCAAAGTCCCAAGCCCTAAAACAAGGAACACTGCCCCCAAAGCCACCAAAGGAAAAGTAAGAGTCAAGGTGGGAAGGCCCTGCTAAGACCAGTGTGAGGGAGATCACAGCATACATGAGTAAAGGAACAGGAACAGATAGCCATCCAGGAGATAACCTCCATTGTGTATAGATATGCATACAGCATCAGAGGGATGGTGCATTTAACGCAGCATCCTGCCTCTAAAAATGACCATTGCCAGGTTCACTTCTTGCAGATTACATCACTTGGGTTTATGGGGGAATCCTATGAATTGTCAAGGTTTTAGAGGCTTAGAAGATTGGGATGTCTCTCAGACAAACTGAAAAGGTTTGCTTACTGATCCATCACTTTGGACATGGTCAGCTGCTTCAATGGGATGGTCCAGACTTGGTCGCCCCACATAGACATCCTGGCTGTGTGAGAAGGCAGACAAGAGATGTAGGAGAGTCCGAGGGTTCACATAGTTGTCATCGTCCACATGGCAAAACCATCTTCAAATAAAACAAAGCGAGAAGTTATAGGGACAAAGAAATGAGTTATAGGTTTACAACCGAGTCACAGTCTTTCAGGCTTGGAGCAGAAAGTATTTCTTATTGTCCCAAATTACAGAACAGGAAAGATGAAAGCACCCCCAGATGCTAAGTCTGTGAAAAGGCTGAAATTAATAACCCCCTTAGATTATAATCCTTTCCACCTTTCAGATGATACTTGTTTATAAACACTCTTTCATGCTGTGCTCCTTTTCCTGCACTCATCCCTACATTTTAGCTAATATTGCATTCCTTACTGGAACAGAGATGGTTATTCAAGTTTTCTCTAACCACAGAACTGGAAGAAACAAAGTCAATCAGAACAATGTGTTTCACTTACTTTTGCCCAGATTCCAGGAATTTATCATATTCCACAGACATCTTGCAGCAGAGAGCTTGCCGGGTATGGACAGCGGAACAGTTGGTGTTGATCATATGATCCCCTAGAAGAATAAAGATCAGCCCTTTCGGGTTTGAGAAGCATGTGCAGTCAAAAAAAACTACAAAAGAAGTGCATATTTGGCACTCATACTGTACATCTGAGGTGCACATGGTGCACTCATGGAGAAGAAACTGCAGGACAGGCAGCGCTCACAGATTATCCATCTGGCATGTAAGCTGCAGAGGTCATAAAATTGTAGGAATGCATAAAGACAAGCAAGGGTATATAAACAGTGTAATGAGGTGTGCACAAAGGAAATATCTACTATAACTTAGGACCACATAAACATAAGCTTTCTAACAAGAAGAAAGGGGGCACAAAGGTGAACCCGGTATTCTGGAAGTCCCAGGCATCTTGTCCAGGTGGCAATTACAGAGAAATTTTCTCTATTTTCTCCATCTTAACTTCCTTAATTGCTTGTACAGCACGAAATAAGGACTTCTATAGAAAGCATGAAAGAAACAAAACTCAGTTATAACCGACAGTATGCACCTATGCTGCTACACAGCTCACCTGCTTTCAGGCGTAGCTCCCGATCCTCCCAGTCCGTGAATATAAACGTCTGTGGGAGACAAAAATGGTGTGTCCACATTTAAGAAATTCAGATTCTAATTTTAAATTTTGTCAGTTTCAGTCAGAATTCAGAATGTTTTGTCTGTCTTGATAGTTTGTTTCACAGTATCCACTGGAACCGGCGAGGGAGTAGGGGTGCAGAGACCTCCAGCAACTTCAACCGCTGCCTTATGTGTTACATTTTTTCATTACGAACCAGAAGAGTGTAATTTCAATAAAGCAGGCTGTGTTTTACCCTCCTTGTCTCAGAGTAAAGACAACTGATCTTCAGACAGAAAGGATTTTTTATCTTTTTTGGTACTACCTCCTCTTTCTGGCTAGGAATCATCCACAGCTGTCAAGGAGGTTAAGAAGAAAGAATGCAAGTCAGGGTGAAAAGTGGTAGATGGTTAAAACGGTCTTGTTCCAACTGCTGGACAAAATCCCATTAATATACTTGAATGGACTGAAATTCTGAAACAAAGGAACAAATTTTATGTTCTACAGGAAAACTTAGGCGGCTGAACTACTTAGTCCAAAACGTCGGCTCAGATGCATCATCACCAGGAATCTTTCAGTATCATGAAAGCACTTTCCACAGTCATATAAAAATCAGCAAACTATGTCTGCTTGGACTACCGATCCCACATTGCAGGTAACTGCCTTAATCAGCAACAAACTCTTTTGGAAGCACGTTCATACCAACCGCTTAAATAAGACGACCTTCCACAGTCTTACAAAGAAAGTCGCTTTTAACACAAGTAAGAAAAAACTCCTTGGGAGTGCAGCAGCTGCCCTGGAAGGCGCAGGGCCCAGGCTCCGGGCTGGGGAGGCTCTCACCTGTCCCCTCGCCTGGGAGATCCAGGTTTGGAGGAGCAAGTCCAGCCGGCTCTTATGGTATTTCCTCGTAGTCTTCACCGCAATAAAGATGTCCTTCAGCTCTAGGCTCTCCCTGGCCGAGCTGCCGGCACCCCCGAGGCGGCCTCTCCGCGCAAGCTGTGGGTTACCCGCGAGGCCTCCGCCGCCCGGCGCTCCGGCAGAGCCTTCGGGGCCCACGCGGTGCGGCGGGGCCGCGCTGGGCCCGGCGGCGGGCGGCGGGCGGGGCACGGCGGGGCGCTGCCCCCGCGGCAGCAGCAGCAGCAGAAGGGCGGCGGCGCCCAGGGACAGCAGGACCCCGGCCCTGCGCAGCCCCAGGCAAGGACCGTTCATGCTGCAGCCCCGCGGGCCCCCACCGCAGAGCGCGGCCACCTCATGGCCCCACACTCTGCGAGGTGGCGGCGGCCCCGCGGAGGGAGCGTCCGGACGTCGTCGCGCCGCCGCCGCCGCGGGGCCGAGCGGGGCCGCGGCCCCTTTAAGAGCTTCACCTGTCGGCCGCGGCCTGGCTGCGACGCGCGGCCCGGAAACGGAAGCGGAAGCGGAGCGGGAGGGGCGGGCGGCCGGAAGCGGCGGCGTGAGGGAGGATGCCGCTGCCCGTCCAGGTCTTCAACCTGCAGGTATGGGGCAGCTGTCTCCCGCCGGCCCGGCCCGTCGGGCCTCGCCTCGCTCCGCCACGCCTCGCGTCCCTCTCACGCGGGGTCTGAGGCCCCATCTCGACCGAGGCCTCTGGGGGCGCCGTGCGGCCTTCTCCCTGGGCTCCACGGGAAGGGAGCGGCTCTCGGCTGGCCCTGGGCCCTCGCTCGCCCTTCCGTCGGGTCTGTCGCTTCCGCCGCAGTTCGCGAGGAGCAATGCTCAGCCGAGCTTTCTCCGGCACCCGTGGCGTCCCCCGCCGCTGCGGTGGCTCCGTGTTCGATTGCTGCGTTGTCCGTGCCGTAGGCAGGGCTGGCGTAGCGGCGGAGGGTACGGTGAGATGGCCCAGTGAGGAGGACTGAGAGTCTGCTGTGCAGGGGAGAGCCCCAGGAGCGCCGTGTGGGTCGGTTACACTAGGTACCTGCGAAGGCTATCCTTTGCAAGTTTTAGCAGTAACAATTCTGTGTCAGGGCACGGGGCTTTGAGCATTGAGGAGAGGATGAGGGATAGTGCAGCGTCCAACTCACCTCCTTGATTAGTGGCATTTCTGTACTGCACCCCCTCCAGCAACTCACCTATTCCTGCCGAGTACAGCAGAAAACTTCAGCTCAGGCTCAGTTTGTCTGCTTTTGTGAGCCCTGCTGAGATACCCTCAACAGAGTACCCGTTGGGGCTCAGGAAATCTTGGGGAGTGGTTGTTATATTATTTGCTTTTTGAGTAGTTTTTAACCTTGCATCTTCGTTTCAAAATAAAGAGCTTGAAAATGTTTGGAGTTTGCTTGTCCTGCTGCGGTTTCCAGCCCACTTGTGTTTTTCCTTGTCTGGGAGTTAAGTGAGGAATGCAGAGTGCAGCCTCTCAGCGCAGCAGGGGACAAATTGTTCTGTTCCAGCAGCTGGAGTTACAGTTACCTTCGTAATGCTGTTTTCTAAGGAGTCCGTAATTGAGCTTTTACTGTGCTTGGCAAGCGCAGCCTGAACAAGCTAACCTTGGCACTTAGTGTTTGTGATAGAAGGTAGAAAGTGGAAAAAGTAATGGTCTCAGTATATGGTGAATTACCTGTTTTAGGCGTAGTTTGCCTGAGGGATGATCTAGGCAATGAAAATTTCCTCTGTTCCCTCCCTCCTTTTTCTTTCATGGAAAAGTTATTAAACTAGGAAACAAACATTTTTATGTGTCACTTGCTTTTACTTTAGATTTTGGAAGATTTCAGTGTTGAGATATGTATTTGATATGTACCAGTTTGTGAAAGAATAAGACCCTCAGACTGTGGGTGACTGTAATTTTTAGATAGGAAGTCTGGATATGCTCTGTTCCTTCTCACAAAAAAACCCAACCAAACAAACAACCCAGTCAAAAAAAACCCCCCTCAATCTTTGATTTCTTAACAGACAGTAAAATCAGTAAATATATGGAAATAATCAGATGTGTATGGGGGCAAGATGATTAGCATGTCTGTCGTTTGTGAGATCCACTTTTGCAATTTACACCAAATCAAGCTTTTATAGTGTGCATAGAATCAGCATTCTGTAAGAAGACATTCAGCTAAGTTTTCTTCACTTTAAATGGATAATTCCTGACAGGACTGTTCAGCACATTTTGACTAGGAGGAGAAAAAGAATTTTGTGCCAGCAGACCAGTTAGTCTGTGGAATGGGATAGCAAGGTGGTCTTACCTGGAATACATGCAGGGGGTGTAACTATGCAGCTGTGCTGAAGTCACTGCATTGGTGTGGGTCCTCATGTTCAAAGAAGTGCAGGATATACTGGGAGAATAAAATTCTGTTGTTTCTCCAAAAGAGAAACAATTGGACTTGAAAACTACGGTAAGATAGTTTGACTAGGGGTCTCTGCAGCGCAGACAAATTGTTCCTTGCTGTATTGGAAACTCTGAAATTGTCATTCTGCATTCTATTCTTTATGGTTTTTGATACTCCAAAGAAGTGTAACAGTTTTTGCCTTTCTCCCCCCAAGAACATTACTGCTAAGCATTAAAGCAATTTTGAAAGGTTGTGGTGAGTTTTTTGGTACGTTTTCCCTTCTGAAACTTCCTGAGCTGAGTGTTAACACCTGCTCTTGCTCAAGGAAGAGAAGTGGAATGCATATGCATACCTCACATACTTTGTAGAATCAGATTTATTGACTTCTTCACTTTTTTGCTTGATAATTTACCAACCCAAATAAACTGCCCTGTGTGAATGCTAAGCCATGCTGCTGCTTGCACTAGACCAAGCATCGTGCTGCCTGGTGGTGTTGCTAGAGAAAAATCCCAAGGATATCGAAAGACTGAGGAGTGCTTTTTCATTTTTAAAATTTAACATGTATTTTAGAAAGTCCATAATACATTGAGTAACGTAGTTATTTCCTGCTCAAATGTAATAAGCTACTTTTGACCTCATTTTGCTATTTTAGGGTGCAGTGGAGCCCATGCAGATTGACGTAGATCCACAAGAAGATCAGCAAAATTCACCTGATATCAACTATGTGGTGGAGAACCCCACACTGGTACGTGCTGCTGAGGGCTGTTGGGTACATTTCTTGTGTGTGGTCTCTTCCTTTAAGAATTTTGGAAAAATCCCTTCTGAAAAATCTTGAAGCTGATTAGTTTTAACCAAAAGCATCACAACTGAAATTTTAAAAAGGTAAATTGTAGGGTAGAGCGTATTTCTGAGGAAATTACTAATGTTTGAAAAAAGCAGGCATGAACTAATCTCAGTGATTTTTGAGTCGTGTTGCCCTTCTTGAGGGGGTCAGGTCTGCAAGACAAGCTGTGCAGGGCACAGTGTAGTAGCCTGATTTTGTGTGTCCACTTTCACCTTCTGAGGCCAGGTTTTGTTGGCAGGATTTGGAGCAGTATGCGTCCAGCTACAGCGGGCTGATGCGAATCGAGCGGCTGCAGTTCATTGCTGATCACTGCCCGCAGCTGCGGGTGGAAGCTCTCAAGATGGCTCTGTCATTTGTCCAGAGAACTTTCAATGTTGATGTGTATGAAGAAATCCACAGAAAGCTATCTGAGGCCACGAGGTACTAAGAGGCCATGGGAACCTGGGGAGCTTTCCTGACAGAGTTAAGAGTGATGTGCCGCAGTGGAGGACTTTGCATGTAATACCAGCATGTACCTTACACAAATTGTCTATGACCTTAGAATTTAATACCAGTGAAATTGTGTTCATGTCTTTTTAAGATAGAGCACAGGAGGTATTATCTCATTCTGAAATCTTTGTGCTTTAGAAAGCTGCAGGTAGATATTGAGGTGAGTTTAGTCCTTGCAACTGCCTCAAATATTAATGAACATATTTGTTTTTCCTGAGGTACTTTATGGAGACCTGTTCTAGACGCTTTTGTTTTCATAAGTTAAAACCTAATCTAACTCTTTGCCTTGTTTTGGTTTGTTTTTTCCTGTCTCCCCCCTCTGAAAACAGGTTTGCTGTTAAGGATAACCTTTGATATCTCACTTACCCGTCCACGCTTCCTATCTTTGCATTATTTTTCTTGCTCTGCTTATTTCATGATTTCTTGTCTCTTTTGCATGGGGAGTCTTTACCATGTCTGTGACAGTATGTTCATCATAAGATCATTAGGATATTTTTTGAAGTAGTTGTAAACATCTGTGATGCTGGTGTTACTGTTTGCACTGGAGATTTTAGCAATATGTTTCTTTTTTCCTCACTACCCTTATTTTTTCTTTGGTCTTTCTGTGTATGCAGTACTGTTTGTTAGGGTAACAGTGCCATGCACTTAGCAGATCTCCGTTTTGAAATGTTTTCAGCCTCGTAGCCTCATTCAAGTACTTTCCTTTCAGAGAACTGCAAAATACACCTGATGCTGTCCCTGACAGTGGAATTGAACCCCCTCCTCTTGACACAGCTTGGGTTGAAGCTACACGCAAAAAAGCTCTTCTTAAACTGGAGAAGCTCGATACAGATCTGAAAAATTACAAAGGGAACTCCATCAAGGAGAGTATCAGGTGAGATGCAGAAGGCTCTGCTGGAGCAAAAAAGAGCACTCTGCTCCCGCATGCATTTAACATGGGATGTGCCCTTAAGTCAGTGTGTTGACTTACTCGTTTAGAAAAAACTGACTTTGTCCCTTTCTGAGCATACAGTTCATTGATGTTTTAATTCCCATCCTTCAGGAGAGGCCACGATGATTTAGGTGATCACTACCTGGACTGTGGAGACCTCAGCAATGCTCTTAAGTGTTACTCACGAGCCCGGGATTACTGCACCAGTGCTAAACATGTCATCAACATGTGTCTCAATGTTATCAAGGTAGGAAGATTTGTAGGCAAAGGTACCTGGTGTCCTTGTGATACCTGCTGCAAAGTTGCCTCCCATACTTGGCTCTTGTGTCTGCAATGATGTGGTTTATCTAAGGAGTGCCATTTATCTATGCCTGCCCCACACTGTTTCTGGCTCTCTGCAGGTCAGTGTCTACCTCCAGAATTGGTCTCATGTTCTGAGCTATGTAAGCAAGGCTGAGTCTACACCGGAAATTGCAGAAGTAAGCTCCTGCTCTTTAAATGGCATACATTTTCCCTTCATTTTCTGTTTCCAAAATTTGTAAAGTGATTTCTTCCTTTCCCCTTTTATGACTTCTCTCATGATATACGTATACAAAATCTGACTCATGGTAAAAAACGGATACTTCCTGTCCTCAGTCTTGCCGTATTTCCCAGGACAAATAAGATTAAGTTATCTTGCCGTTGAGATTGGCAAGTCAATTATCGGGGCGAAATATCCTGGGGACAGTTGGAAGCAAAATAGCTTTCATACTGCTTGCTCACTACTGCTTTGTTTTATGCTTTAGCAAAGAGGAGAAAGAGATAGCCAGACACAAGCAATACTCACCAAACTGAAATGTGCAGCAGGTGAGTGTGTCCTTCAACTTCCTGTATGGTTTGCCCGTCTTTCTACCTGTTAGCTGTCCGTAGGGCTCTTGGGTTTATTTTTTCTCTCATATTTGACAGACTTTGTATTTTCATACCAGACACGCAAAATTTAATGAAGCTGGTGAGATAGAACTTCTGGTTTTTGCCATCTCTTTCTTCTCCCTGAGTTTCTTCAGAGAGGATACCTGTGTGAGTCAATGTAGGTCAAAGGATGCTTGATACAGTCTGAGGATCTTGTTTTACTTCACTAGTGAAGGCACTAGCAACCATGTGGGGGCCTTTCCTACTCCCCAGATTTTTAAATTTTCCTTTATTTGTATATTGTCATAAAAAAAGGACTAACTTGTTCTGGTTCCTAGGCTTGGCTGAACTAGCTGCCCGGAAGTACAAACAGGCAGCAAAGTGCTTCTTGTTGGCATCATTTGACCATTGTGATTTCCCTGAGGTGAGGACCAAGAGGGAGCTGTGTGCAGGTCTTGGAGGGGATGTAGTTTTTCTAAGTATTAGGTTGTAAAATTCAGATATTGTAGTTACTCTTGCAGCATTCCTGTACAGTTTGGTGGTGCTGTGAATTGTGCTGATTAGTTGGTTTGGTTTTGGTGGTTTGTTTTGTTTTGTTTTGTTTTGTTTTGTTTTGTTTTGTTTGTTTGTTTTTTTTTAAATCCCTGTTCTTGGCTTCTCTAAATGTTCTACTCCAGATCATGTAAGAGTTACTTGTGATATTTATAATTCCGTGTTGCTCAATCAACCAAAACCTCCCGAAATTCGTGTCTGCTCACTTAGCAGTGTTACTGTTCTGGCCTGTCACCCCACACACTGTGGGTGAGAGCAAGCTGAGTGCTTCCACTGCATTTGATAAGGACTAATCTTGTCACTGCATGGAAGAAAGGCCTGGGGTAGAAGACTCAATGCCACCCTTACACTGTTTTGGTAGTCAGTGACAGCTCACTCTCTGTCTCTCCCTCTCTCTGTAGCTGTTATCTCCCAGCAATGTGGCTGTGTATGGTGGGCTCTGTGCCCTTGCCACATTTGACCGTCAGGAACTGCAACGAAATGTTATCTCCAGTAGGTAAGTGATGCCTTGAGTGCTGTTTGTATGTACTGGGCATCTTTTGGAACATGGGACTTTGGTTAAAAGTGCATTCTGGCAGGAGTGTTTCTCATTCAGGAGAGAAAGAATCACTGAGCTTTAGTTTGGCTTTAGCATTAAGTGATGTTTCACTGTCTAAAACAGTGGTTAATCACAGCTGAAATTTTCCTAGTATAAGTTTCCAGCCCAGGTTAAATCCAGCATCTGCATAGCCCTGTTGTCTGTCTGTGTCAGTGGTTCATATCAGATATTAAATTGAGGGACATGGCCCTCTGTCAAAGGCAGCTGTTAGGATCATTTGCCTTCATGTTGCCCCTTTTTCTGGTGTATGTTAATTCTTAAAACAATTTAATAATTCTTAGTACACCTTGGAGTGTAATCTGACTATGACATACAGAAGGTTAAGAGAATAATGGTCTTTGGAAGAAAGTGGATATTTGTGTGTCATAGATTGAATTGCAATGACACTGAATTCCTGTGAGCTAGATGTACAGAAGCAGTAATCTTAAATTGCTGTGGAAAAGGGGTTGTTACCCTTTTTTATGGGCTGATGTGTAGGGTAAGATCGCAAGGTTTAAACATCTGCGATTGGGAAATTGGGAGTGTGCTGAGTATAAGTATACATCCCTAAGATTTACCACACTCACAGTAAGTTGTTTCTCTGAGAAATTGGCGTACATGACTTGTCTATGGCAAGCTGTACGTAATGAAGGCTGTGCTTTGAAAGGGGACACAGAGCTGGCCAGCACAGACTACAGTATGGCATTTGTTTGCTGATTTTGACCTATTCGCATTCATTTTTTTGTTTTGTGTGGACAAACACTTCTACTACTTGGTTTGTCAAAAGTCTTTTGTCTTCCTTCACTACAGCTCTGATGCTGTGCTCTGTCTCTCTGTTTTCCAGGCTCCCAGCCCTGCTGAAAATGGGCTGTCTGGTCTGTTAGAGAGTAAATTCTTGCAATCTTCAAATGATAGTGAGAGTTTTTAACTTTGCGACTTGGAGTGATGGAGTTATGGGGTTTTTAAGTGGTAGGTTCCAATGTCTGATCACTGCCATCTTTATCTGTAGCTCCTTCAAATTGTTTTTGGAGCTGGAGCCACAGGTTCGTGACATCATCTTCAAGTTTTATGAATCTAAATATGCTTCATGCCTGAAGATGCTGGATGAGATGAAGGTGAGTTGCAGGAGAGCAGTGCAGACCCTAAAAGTTCCTTTGCCTAGCCTTTTGTGAGAAGTGGTGATTGTCAAAAGTAGATACTAAATGTTCAGCCCTTCTGTGTCCTCTGTGTCTCATGATGTGGTGCATGGAAATTGGGAATAATTTATTAGTAGACAGAAATTACAAACATTTTAAACATATTCCTAATTCTTTTATTCATTCTTGTTTTACCATATTGTCTTACTGTAGTGCAATATTCTTAAGGTTTAAGTATGTATGCGTAAATGTTCCAGAACACAGGAATAATATATTTTTCCGATTGCTTCTCATCTTCTGATGTGGTTTATTGTTTTGCGTAGGACAACCTGCTGCTAGATATGTACCTTGCACCTCATGTCAGGACACTTTATACCCAGATTCGAAATCGTGCCCTTATCCAGGTAATTGTTCCTGTCATCCCAGAGGTGGATAAACAGGGAGCTAGGTCATCTCTTTTCCCCTAGTTTCTTAGAGGGTGGAGTGCCCTTGGCAACTGAATATTTTCTTCTTCTTAGTACTTCAGCCCCTATGTGTCGGCAGACATGCGCAAGATGGCCACTGCTTTTAACACCACAGTGGCTGCTCTGGAAGATGAACTCACTCAGCTGATCTTGGAGGGACTGATCAATGCCAGAATAGACTCGCACAGTAAGGTGAGGGCATTTCACCCATGGTTAAGAGACTGAACAGGTTTACTAAGCATAGAAATTCTCCATTCCTGAGACACTTGGAAAGTGCATTCATCTCTTGGGCCTGATGTGTTCAGTAGGGGTGAGCTGTGTGTGACCTCAGGCTCCATAATGCCTCAGCTGTTTTCCTGCTGTGGAACCCTGGCACAGCTCCCATGTACAGTTCTCTGTATTGGTTACAGATTCTGTATGCTCGAGATGTAGATCAGCGCAGCACAACTTTTGAGAAGTCTTTACTAATGGGCAAAGAGTTTCAGCGCCGTGCCAAAGCCATGATCCTGCGAGCCGCGGTCCTGCGCAACCAGATACATGTCAAGGTATGGGCGTGCCGAACAGGGGCTTAAAGGCAGTGTTAAGATTTCAATTTTTTTTTTAACTTAAACTGCGAAAGCTGATGAATTGAAGATTCTGGAAGGGAATTAATCTATCATGTTCCTGATTGGACAAATTTTTACAACAGTAAGTAATAAATACATAAGAAACAGGTGTTTCTAGCCAGTACATTAGCCTGCTTTTACAGCTCAGAATCTCCTTTGAAGTTTATATGGTTGGATTAATTCTGAATAATTCCTTTGGTCCACTCCTTTATAGACATATCTTTTACCTTCTCAATAAAGATTGTTTGAAGCAATTTCTTCAGCAGAGGAAGTAAAAAATGCATTGATTGTTAGGAGTATTCCTTCTGGAATGCAGTTTGAAGAGGATGCCTTTAGGGAGGGTAGGCCATCTGCACAGAATGCATTAATTTCTGTTGTATATTAATCCCTGTGATTACTAAATGCCAGATAGTATTCAATTTCTGGGGTCAGCAGCACCTTGTACATAGTAAATAACAGTGGCTTAAAAGTTCTGGTTTGACTTTTTTAGGAGAAGTTTTTGTGAGCTGTAAAAGTTGTTAGTAGAAAACCATCACTAATGAATCTGGGGGTATGCTCTCCTCCTGCTGCCATCCTGCTGTGCTTCACCTGTGCCTTATTTTGTCTCTGGGGAAACAGGCTGCAGAATATTTACACATCACTAACGAGGATGTGTTTTGGTCTTGTTGCAGTCTCCTCCGAGGGAAGGTAGCCAAGGGGAGCTCACTCCAGCTAACAGCCAATCCAGAATGAGCACCAACATGTGAAAAACTTCGTGCACTACCAAAAGAAATGGTCCCTCAGGACTATACCCAGTGTCTCACCCACTAACTGCTGAGCTTCACAAACTGTCCCTATCTCCCTCACTTCTTACTCGGATTGAGAGAGTCAGGGTTGGTGGTGGATAATACGAATATTCCAGTAACGTCAATTCTCCTTGAAAAGAAATTATTTTTAAAAGCAGCATCCCTGCAAATGGGTCATCATTTCAGTTTTGATAGAAAACCTTCATTCTCCCTCCACCACTCCATAAAGAGCTGTCTAGTTATTCATACAGATGCTGAGTTGAGAGTTTTTCAGCTGCTGTTAGTTTTCTTGTTTCAAAGCTGCAAAAATAGTTAGTTGAATGGACAGGCATGATATAAGATGAATTTTGCTGGCCTGAAATTATTGTCTTGATTTTGAGCAATGCTGAGCTTTCTGTTTTCCAAATAAACTTACAAGTGCATTGCTCTCAATTATGGAGCTAGAGTTCTGATGGGGGAGGAGATTTCCTTTGAGAAACTCTTGGAGAATTTTCCCCTGTACCAGAAAACATAGCATTACTTCTGTGTGTTCAGCCACAGGCCTTTATTGTAAGGTTTTATGTTTCCCTGCAGCCAGGTTCACTCTCTCTCTCTGGGCTCTTATTTTCAAAGAACTGTTTCCTGATGTGTTTCCCACTTGTGTTTGACCTGGCTTTGGGGTCCAGTGTTATCATAGCAGTAAATCTCTACTTCATGCAAATGCTGCTTCTTGCCCAGTCTTACTGCTCTAGTGTGTGATGGTTTCCCCACGTGTGCAACAGTTGTTTTGGGTAAAATGGATAAATGCCATAAAACATCACTTGAGTCTTGTGGAGACGCTAAAAAGACTCAGTCTAGGTGCCCGCTCTCCAGGTGCATTTATTCTGCTTTTCCTTTTATAAAGGGGTTAAATGTGGCATCCCTGTGTGTGTGTGTGTGGTGTGTTCTTCCTATGTTCATGAAAGGAGATATGCACTGAATTTTCTGAAATCACTGCAGCCTTGTATTCCTCTAATCCATAAGGCAAGCCTAGAATTTTGGTCCAGCCCTGACTGGTCTGGCAACTGACTACAGATGTTATTTTTAATGTGTTCATGCCTTTTTAAAAAACTTAAGTTGTTATATCTAGTGCATTGAATAGCAGGATTAAAAAGCTTCTGAGTGGAGTTTTGTGTTAAAGTTGGGTTTTGGGTATTTTGATCTCAAGCCATCGATTTTTCGCTAAACTTCATGATGATTCGTAGATGATTGTGTTTTGCTTTCTGATCTGGTTGGAGATGTAGCTTGGATGAACGGTGAAGAAAGTGCATTTTGAAGGAACATTTGAACAGCAAAATTCCTGTAGCAACAGTGATCTCTCCTGGCTTCCCATGGTTTTTACAACTTAGGTGCTGAAAATGGAAGCAGTAGCTTCTGTGAGGTCTTTGGTTACATTGGGCATGGAAAAATTCTACCGTTTTTGAGGGAAGAACTTAGTGTCAAGCATCATTGATGGCCAGTTTAGTGAGAAAGGCAAGTTGAGTCCTTGGGTAAATTGATGTACTTCCTTACAAGAAATGCAGGGAGAGCACTGTTAGGCTTTCTGTTCATGTTGAAGGAAAGCTTTTCAGTCCTAAAATGCTATTCAAACATTCTTGCTTTCTTCCCCAAATGGGCCAGTGATACTGTTTATAAGGAAAAGGTCTTGACACTCTGCTCTTTAGAAGATGGTTTCACATCCCAGTGAAGTGCACCGTGCCGGGTGGCCATCTGTACTTCCATTTTTGGGATTTTTTTGACTGATCTCTGTTCTTTGCTAGAGGGTTTCTGCTGCAGGGCTCCTCAGTGGTCAGTGATATCTTGAGCTGACTGGAGTCTCTGTTCTTCCATCCCTCAGCAGCCACAAGGGGCCCACAAGGTGGCAACAGCAGTTTCCAGCTCTGGCTGTGGCCTGAGGCCATTATATGGCTTTGGCAGAGATGGTAGGTTTTCTTTCTCCCCCAAGACAAAAGTGCTTGCAGCCTCTTTAGGAGTGAACGAGAATTGGTTTATTGCATTGGCATCGTGGGTACTTTGTGCAGAACTACTGGCATGTAACTCTCTCTTTTAGCCTATGAAAGAAACTGCTGTTGCTTTAGGATATTGTAGATGGGAGTCAGGGCTGTCTGAGCATGGTTCTTCTGCCTCAGTCCTAACTGCCTGCAAGTACCAAACCCCACAAAATACAAAACACTGTGGATATAGTTCTAGGTAAATTGCAATCATAAGCACTTTGCTGTTGTAAAAATTATTCTTACCTTAAATTTCTATGTAGTTTCCCAAGTAATAAATGGCAAAATAGCGACCCACATAGGATGATTTTCCAGTGATTCCCTGTGACCACCAGGGTCATTCAGTGGAGGAAGTTTTGTGGAATGTGTAGCATGTTGGTAAGTCTAAGATATGATCAGAGGGGCTCATTCGTATGGATTTAATGAATTTGTGCAGCACCTTTTTGTTAAGGAAATGACAAGTTCCTCACGTGGTGTAATCCTGTTTTCTTTACATGACCTTGCTAGGAATAAAGGCAAAATAGTTGGAGAGAACTTTGTTCTTTTGGCAAAGGCAGTTTTGATTACCATGATTAATCATTCTTAGTGGTAATGTAGAAACTGCCGTTGTGAGACTTGTGTTAGAGTAGTTGGAGGTGATTGGTTATTATCTACCCAGAACTTGTCCAGCACAGTGGTCTGTGTTGCCCAGTTTGGCAGGGGAGGGTCTATTAGAGGTGATTATGGACCATGGCTGATGCAGCATCATCTGTGAGCTGCTTCTGGCTGAAAGGTGTCAGTGCGTGAGGGAGAAAATAAGAGAGCTCAGTCTTTGACCCATGCCATGGTGGGTATGATCTGTACATCTCTCCTGGGACTCTGCAGCAATGGTCTCAGCATTGTTCCATCCTCTGGATAACTCCAAAAACGGCCACTGATTAAGGTGTTATTTCTGATACATGCAATGTAATATAAACTTTCAAAAAAAAAAAAAAAAGAGGAAACTTTAATCTGATGAAGACCCATTGTCTATTGGTAGAAAGTGCTTGTCAAGCACTGATTCATTTTTCTTTTGAAGTCTCAGCCAACTTAATTTGACTATTTGAGATTCTTCTGCCATCTTTATTATTCTTTATGAAGCAGATAGCAGTGGCGTGGCAGTGTGCTGCACAGGACAGTGCTCTTAGTATTATTTACGCCACCTTCTTGTGACAGCTGAGGCTGAGCCAAGTCAGTGTTTCACTTCTCTGGTGAAGATTCACTCATCAGCTGTGACTTTACAGTAGGATGAAAACCACCAAACTTGTGTGGAACCGACTTCTGCTTCCTCTGATGCTATTAGGGAATAGGGAAAGGATTACTGTCTGCTTTGCGAATGAGCTTTGTACTTAAACTAATGTTATTTTGGCTTCTGTGTTCTTATGGATCTCTGAACTCCATTCAACATTTCATATGGTTGCTGTGTAACTTTAGATTCTGTCATAGGATAACTTGATCAGGCTAAATTAGTTAGAAAGGGAACAGAAACTGGCTAATGGGGTATGTCAAGCTCTAAGAGAAAATGTACAAGATTAGAAGCTTGGTAAATTCATAATGCAATTAAGTCTCTTGACAGGAAAGAAATAATTCAAGCTTAGGCTTTAGTAGAGTTATTAAAGCTACAGACTGAAGGCCGGCTGCATTAGCAAGAGATAGTTAATTCAAACAAGAACTAAAGGACCTGAAAAATCTGGCTTAGGTAGTGGATCAGGCTGCATATTCTTTTTGTCCCTGACCCTACAGGTACTGCTGCTTTAGTTCTCTAAGCCTTCAGCTCTAGCTTTGACTGTTGTACTCCCTGTGCCTGTAGTTGCTATAACTGTGAACCCTCTGCACATAAAGTTTGTACCCCATAAATACATGCTGAAATCTTGGAGTTTCAGTCTTTGTTTTGATGTACTTTTTTCTTTAATTTGAAAAAAAAAATCTTTCTCATATCTCATTTCATAATCTGTTTCTCAAATAAAGGCAACTGGCTTTTTTTTTTTGTGTCAGGTGAAATACTCCAGCTTTTTCTTCTGTACTTCTGAAAATAATTTAGATGCGAGAATCCATTTTCCTGAAGACTGACCATCATTTTCAGCATCATTCTACATTCACTGCCTTTTCCTCCCCCTACGCTATGAATATTAAACAGTGTATATCTCCTTAAGGGCCTATGAAACAGAAACAAAATAGGCCTTGACCTTGCTGAGCTGGCAAACTACTTTTTTTTGATTAGAGATAAACAGGATAATTAGTATATTGCCTAGCCTGAAAGTAATCCCTTGTTAGTGCAGGTGTAGGTGTGCTCAGTGTGAACAGTAAGTGGCTTGGCTTTGCTCGTGTTGTAATTGGGCCTCTGAGTTCACATGCATCAATTAGTGAGCCGTGGGTCATCTAGACAGGTTTGCCTTAGTCACTGCAAGGCTGGCATCTTCTTGCATGGCTGTTGAAAGTTCAGGTTGAAGCTTTTCTCTATTAGCGTGGTGATTTGTAGCTGGATGCACAGAGGTGGGTCCATGTTGCAGTGCCAAACTGAGCCGTTTTCCAGCCCTGTGTCAGGAGTCTGGCAGCCTCCAGCCATGCCGTGGACAGGAGCAAACAAGATAAGGTCTGTGCATTTCTCCGTTGTGCTTGTTAAGAAGTGCCTTGGGGTGGGGGGAGGGACAAATATACCTTAAATACTAATTCTTTATAGAAAGGTGTCCAATTAGCACTCTCAAGTGTAAGGCCTCTCCTGAATTTAAGAGCCTAAAGCTACCCTGATTGTTCCTTCACACTAGTGCTTCTGTGATGAGACTGTATCTATGAGAGGGAGGTGTGATCTAAAATCTGTGTGGGTAAGAAGGTAAGCCAGATCTCTCACTCAGCCCCAGTTCTCTTGTGCTGGAACTGGCTGTATCGCATTTGCAGACTTTGAGCGGGAGAATGACTGAGCTTTCTGATTTTTTTTGGGAAACTAAATGGGAATAGGTCAATTAAAATAGTTTGAAATTCTAGGATAATGAATATTTAGCTATTTTACTAGAGGAGGGGGGAACAGACCAGGAAACTCGAAATACTTGACAGTTTTAGCATGTATGCCTGTGTGAGGGGAGAAGTGGACTATTTCCACAGAAGGGGGGAGAGATGGTTTTAAATTCCCATCTTTACAAAAGGCATGTGTTGGGCCTGCATCTGGTTTTGTCACATGTCTCTCAGAATTTATCATGTGGAAAGGATAAATGACCACATAATGAAGTATGAAATCTTGAGCAGGGAAATGTTCATGGACTTGGTTCCCAATTCTGTGGTAGTAAGTTAGCTGAGACTTCATTATTTTCATTTGGAAAAGGCCAATTCTTTATTCACATAACTTACTTTATGCAGTTTTTACAGTGCAACTCGTGTGCAACTTTAATTGGTTGATAGCTTTCTTGCCAATTACTCTATTGGTTAGTAAAAGGTATTCTACTTGTCCATCAAATCTGTTCTTGGATTGGTCACATATTTTCTTTACTGATTCTCATGGGACAAATCCCTTGTAATTGCAGGTGCATTTGTTTCTCTACCCAGGAATAGGTTGTTATGCTAACGAGTTTTCATACCAAGACTGTTGTTTTCGAATGGGAACTTGCAAATTACTTCGAAAAAGTGACAGGCTAACTTTGGCAATTCAGCAGAGCAGGCCTGATTTTATGAGGCCTTTCATTTATAATTTCACCTGTCACGACAAACTTCCCACATATTTTTAGACAACCCTCTCTGTTAAAATAGAGATTTCTTCCTCCGCCAACCTCTGGCTCATGGAAGACTGTTAAGTTTCATCATACTGTAAGAAACTAATAATTGTTAATGTGGATATAGCAAGATCTTACAGTTTTACATTCACATTTTCCAAGTACTGCTGCGTTCCTTTCTGCACTGAAAATGTGGCCTACCAAAACACCAACAGATGTGACACATTTTCTGTTAGTGACGAAGTTACTGACATTGCTATTTTTAGTGTGCCAGAAGGCTGTTCTAATACAATACATTTAGTCCTCGTTATTAAAAACACAGTATGAAGGGTTAATGAGCATACAGGAGGCAGAGTGTAATGGCAGCTTAAAGAAATTGCCTCACTCTGAAATGCAGGATTTTCAGTCTTTCAAATTCAGCATGAGACATATTTAATTGCATCTCTTTTATTTCAAATGCAGGATAATTCCCTGAGTAAGCAGTTTTTTACTTAAATAAAACTTTTCCAGAAAATCGTGTGGAAAAAGTTCACACAGCTGACAGTGAGCTGGAGATGACACCTTCTTTGGCCCAGGGAAGTGGTGGTCTGGCAGGAGCTCTTGGACTGCTCATTTCCAAAGCTTCACCCTGTATTGTCACCAGCCTCCTTCAGCACTGCCGTCTCCCCCACCTCTGCATCTCCCCTCTGACTGATCTCTGGGGTTTGAATTCCTCTTTGACTGTGCTGCCATGAAAGGGATTTTTCATACTTGGTCTTAAAAAGTAATCCATGACCTGAAAAAGCAAAAGGGGGAAAAAACTCCAAACCAGCATCCTGAAATGAGATGACTACAGTGGTAAACAGAATACCACATTCCTTATAAAGAATGAGTCTTTACAGACTGGAAACTGCATCCCAAGGCTTTGGAAGCAGAAGCAATTACATACAGACAAGAAAAAGCAGTCTTTTAAAATGGTATTATAAACTTTTAGATAGCATGTAGCAATTAAAGTAGTATGTAAATTTTAGCACTCACCTACACCCCATAACCCAAAGATTAAAGTAATGAATATACATGGGAGAGGGATGAGAGGTTTGGTTGATGCCTGGTAAGGCCAGATACACTTACCTGGACAATCTGCTACCTCCTTGAATGCTCTTTTCTTACAGCATCCTCGGCACATATTAAACACACATTTATTGCCCTGGGTTGGGATAGCGGTATAAAGAATGACTTGTGTCAGTGAAAATAATTTTTTTTGTGCTTACTATAATAAGTAACAACGCAGCTCTGCACTTTCAGATCTTTGGAAAAAAGACATGTACTCAGGCTGATGAATATGATGGAGTTGATGCAATATTGGGGGCTATCTACTGTTTGCACATAAAGAACAAAAAAGCCTCAATGAACCAAAGAAAAATAAAAATCCAGTTGTGGATTCAAAAATTCAACTTGTGCAACCCCCATAGCCTGTTGGGCAGCTCCAGTTACCCACCACAAGCAGGCACATGCCATAAGCCCTCTGGAACAAGCACAAACACATTTAGTGCTGGCGAGCTTGTTCTAGTTCTCTGCAACATGAAACACAGTGCCTGATGTGCTACCATCTGCAGCTATGCCTAAAATATGTTACCACCAGAATTACTTCCCTACTTGTATCTTAAAATACACTTACATATTTATTAAAGTATAACGTATGACTCTTAGGGGACAGCAGCAGCTGAATCTTGGCTAAGTGATGATGTGGCCATACGAGCCTGGATCTCTGGGGTGGTTTGCTCAGACACATTTTAGAAAAGGGGGTTGACACTGTCTAGCGAGGTCCCCTCCACCCCAGTCAGAAAATTATCATGTTTAGGGAGGCTTTAGTTGAGTTCCTTCTTATTCTCCACATCCCCACACCCCCCCTCCTCATTTCATGACATAGCTCAGAAACACATAATCAAGGGGGGGAAAAATTGACAGGCCTAGTTAGAAGATTTCAAGCGCTACCTGCAACATTACAGGGATGCAAGAGCAAAACAAAAATAAGTCTAAGCCCTGGTGCAGACAATCCTGGTTTATGCAGCAAGCTATGTCACCTGAATTAGCTATGAAACAGGATGGCTTTGAAAGCATGCCAGCCCAGTGCTCAATGCTTTCCCAATAATGAGAACAGCAAAAAAAAAATCCCATTTTTTTCAGTAGCTGCAGCTTCAAATCGGGCCCCAGCTGGCTACCGCTGCTGTGCTGCAGTAACTGTTACAACAGAGAGCAACATCCCATGCTTGTGTTGCAAGCTTCTCCCGCCCTCCCAGGTGCAATGCAAATTTTTAAGCTAGAACACAAAATTACTTGCATCTTACACCCTGCTTTACAGGTACATTAGCAGCAATAAATACACTCTACTGACACAGCTCAGCAACACCACCCTGTCAAGCAAACAGCTATGTTCCCCAAGGGAAAAAATAAACAAGGAAAAGCAAAATGAACTCTTTGTAAATATCAAAATATTTGAAATTTCAATTTCAAATTGAACCTGTAAAACCAGCAGCCTCATTTCGCATTGCTAATAGTGAAAGCCAATATTAATCTGCTGCAAAGGCAGCAGATGGGGATGAGGAGGTGCTTATGCTTGTTTGGATAAAGGCAGAGATCCAAACACAACACAAACCAGAGCTGCAGGTGCTGCCTGACACTCACTGCAGGCTGTACTGGGATGACATTCGGAGTATTTTTATTAGTACACTAAAAACTACATCAGTTATTCAAATTTTCACTTTGGAGAAAAACTCCACCCACCACTAACCATAGTAAGAGGGGTTTGTTTTTCATTTCGCAGTAAAATACGCATATCATACATGTGTGGAAGTCTGGAGATTTGTTTCCACGTTAACGTGGGAAATTCAGTTAACTCACTGAACTGTCTTAGCAATAAATACCCTCTGCAACAGCAGGACTGCACTTTTTTTGGAGAGGAAGGCAAAATCTCTCGAAGAACCTATGTATGTTAAGGATTTTTGTGTAGCATCTTCAACCTCAGAGATTCATTACAGTCAATGGTTAAAAAGCTTTTGCCCAAGTGTGGAGTTTCCACTCCACACACACACTTATCAGCAGGACTTTGCATGCACCTGCGTGACTGGGCACTGGCACAGACCGACCTCAGGGTTTGGAATAACAGAATAGAATCATAGAATAGTTTGGGTTGGAAGGAGCCTTTAGAGGTCATCTACTCCAACCCCCTCCAAAAAGCAGGGACATTTTTAACTAGATCAGGTTGCTCAGAGCCCTGTCCAACCTGACCTTGAATGTTTCCAGGAATGGGGTATCCACAACCTCTCTGGGCAACCTGGGCCACTGCCTCACCATAAAAAATTACTTCTAATCTAAGGCACATCTGGTCCGAATCTACTTTTTTTTACTTGAAACCCACTAACCCTTGTCCTACTGCAACAGGCTCTGCTAGAAAGTCCATCCCTGTCTTTCTTTTAAGTCCTCTTTAGGCACCAGAAGGGGCAGTGAGGCTCCCCAGAACCTTCTCTTCTCCAGGCTGAACACCGCCCGGTCTCTCAGCCTGTCTCCACGGCAGAGGGACTCCTTCCCCCCGTAGCCTTTGTAGCCTCCTCTGGGCCTGCCCTAACAGCTCCATGTGTCTCCTGCACCACGGGCCCCAGAGCTGGATGCAGTACGCCAGGTGGGGGTCTCACAAGAGCAAAGGCACAGAATCCTCCCACCCCTTGACTGCCCATGCTGCTTTTGATGCAGCCTAGAACACCGCTGTGAGCACACACTGCTGAGTCATGACAGCCTCTGATCCACCAGCACCCCAAAGTCCTGGGCAGGGCTGGTCTCAATCTGTTCATCCCCCCCATCCTGGATTTGATACCACGGTTGCCCTGACCCAAGTGCAGAATCTTGCACTTGGCCTTGTTAAACCTCAGAAATACCCACAGGCCACTGCCTGACCTTGTCCAGGTCCCTCTGAATGGCACTGTCCCTCAGGTTGTCATCACTGCACTCAGTTTGGTGACATCTGCAAATGTGCTGAGGACACTCTTGATCCCACTGTCCACATCATTGATGGAGACACTGAACAATGCTGGTTCCAATACAGCCCCCTGAGGGATACCACTTGCCACTTATCTCCATCCAGACACTGTGTGATTGATCCCTACATGGTCATTTAATTTCCATTTAATAGAAATGCTTTTATGGACACTTGTACTGACTTACCTTAGGGTTTCCACATTGATCACATTTTGCATATTTGGCTGAGAGAGAGAGAGAGAGAGAAAGCTGATTTCACCAATGTTTTTTTAAGCAGAAGAAGTAAGTGAAAAAAAACCAAAAAAAACAACAGAACCAGACAAAGCTTGGTGCTTTTCTAGCCAGAGTTTTTTTGAAATAAAAATACAGTACCTCAAATAACAGCACCAAGGTAAAAATACTTTGAATTTTTAAGTGCCTCTATGCTAAAATCCAAATATGAAAGTATTAATCCTCAAGTCAAGCATAAAACAAGAGGACATCAGCTTGAAATTCATACAAAATTTCCATTTCATGCTAGTGACAGCTACAATTCAGTTTGTAAACCATTTTGATCTTAAAAAGATACTTAGAGAGAATCAGTGACCTACTACTTTGATCCTTGTTTCCTTTATTAGTGAAGTGAACACTGTTTGAATCATGTAGCCTGCTACTGAAATTTCAATAGCAACAATTCCTCCTCTTTTTCAAGAAGTTTCTACATGTACACAAGACAGGAAAATTCTTTGTGGCAAAGGTGGTATCAGTAAGTCTCCATACATTTATGCCAATAAATGGAACTTACGTTTTAAAGATGGATCAAAGCTTTTATTTGGATTTCTTAACTTCTTTTTTTGTTTATTCTTTGACAGAAGCTCAGAATTTCCATCTTCTTCTTCTTCCAGAGCACGTTTCCCTCGCACACCTTTTTCAGTTCCACTATCTCCATTCTCCCTGCATCTCTCCTTTGGCCTGAAACAGTGAATTTCATCATAAATTGCCTGGAGGGAAGAAGTAGCTATTCCTTAACCATTATTTTGGTTTACAGAAATCTGGGTACACCATAAACCTTTCTGTCATGGCTACAAAGAAGTGTTACTGCCCTTAGAAGTGGGATAGAAAAGCCTAGCTTTTTTGGTTAACACTGGCAGTTAACAGACATATTATTGATATAGCAGTTGGAAAACCAATTAAAGTTAGTCAGCTAAATTAGGCACCTTTTATTCACAGGTTTTACTTAAGCATTTTTTAAAGTATTTACTTAAGTATTAATCTTGACACACTTGTTCTCCTCTTCAGCCCAATTTTCAGCAGAAGGGGAATAAGCTATCTGAAAAGCTTGTCCGTACATTACAAGCATCCTTTATAGAATACAATTTAGTTCTTATCTTTGTTACCACAATAGCTACCAGCAGCATTCATGTTGCATGTAAAAATAAAGCAGTGTCAGGTAGCACATTCGCTGCACATCAGAATCTTGTTCTGAGCTGCAGTGGGATTCCTGATTTTTACTTTCCAGAGAGAGAGAGATTTGAGGAGGATCAAAAGGAGAAGATGCAAACAATGAGCAACATCCCCATGAACAAAGCAATAACTAGGAAAAAACCAAACTAGAATAAAAATAATCCAAAGTCTTCACTTTTTTTTTTTTTTTAATTAATATAAGCTCCTAGAATAGACTCAATGGCCGATACTGATGGTATGGGTGGGAAAGGCTCATGAGTTCCTGAAAGTATCAAAATAGGTAACTCACCCTGGCCTGATGTATGGCTGACAGATCCAGTGGAAAAAAGGCAACCCTTCTTTTGGCTTTTCTCCTTCTTTCTGATTAGCTATTTCTTCCTGCAGCATAGAGTTACAGTCAGTCTTCCTGGAGTTGTCAGAAAATACACTAAACACTCAAACTCCAGGAAATCACAAACTGAAATTTAAGCTAACAGTTACATATAGGCAAAAAAAACTATCTACTAAGACAGATGAACTAAAACACATTTGTAACTCCTAAATCAGCTTTATCCCACGTAAAGTTGTCCAGGCTTAAGGGGATGCTGCTGTAGTAAGCTACCAATATCAAGGTTAGTAAGCCACAAAGTCCCAGAGAAGTGGATGTCAACTCTATGACATACTTGGTACATTCCCACAAAGTGCAGGCAGTGCTGTTCTGGGAGATTAGGGCCCATCTTGGTACCTGGCATCGCAGTTTCAGCTCCCTGTTGACATCTACGATGCCCTCTAGAGTCTTCACTTTTGCTAATTCTTCACGCAGCTGCTGGTAAACTTGAAGCCTGAGGCAAATCCCAAACATCAAATTATATTTAGACAGCAATCAACTAAAAATAACTATAAAAGCATTTTTTACACTTTTCCTGATTCATTCGCCTTTGGTAGAAGCTTATGTTCTTCTCTGTACGTCCAGAGAAAAGCACACATATATCTCTTCCAGATAAATACTTGGCAGACAACCAAGATACTCTGACATAAGCTAACCGTGAATGTACAGTGCATCAGCTGCTTCTCAGTAACTGCCCATAGCCATGCTCTTACTCCACAAAAAATACAAGAGCACTTTGCCTCACAATGGACAAGGAGATAGTTAACTTCGTGTTTGCCATCAAGTGTGTGTGTGCATATGGGCAATTACCACATTGCAGCTGGCATGCTCTGAGCTCACACCCTGGCTGATCTTGTGGCAGCTTGTTCATTCCCCACGTTCTGTTTCCCAGATATGAAATGAAGGGTAAAGGCCTCACCCTACACCCTCCACAGCCAGGTCCAGGAAAGAAAACCTTGCAGCATACTCTTTCTGGCCAAACAAATCCTTGCCCAGAAAACCCAGATACTTGCTAAGCAGGATGAGCCCTGAAAACATTAAGAGTTCTATGGAGATACTCACGTGTGATGCCAGAGCTTGAAGAGATGGGCCCTAACATAAGACAATGGGCAAGGGTACTTCCGCACTATCTCCAGATACTCCTCAGCCATCTCCCACACCAATGGGTTCCGGCCCTCAAACAGTGCTGGGTTATGAAGATTACCTTCTAGGAAATGAAAAGAAATACTCAAACTTTAATTTCAGGATTGAAGCAAAGGCCAAAATCTCTGCTCTGGAGTTTGATCATCCCTTTTGTGATTCTACAGCTGCAGCCACATCACCCACATACTCTCAAGAAGAACACAGGGTCCATAAAACTCTAGCTTGACCTTGGGATACTGTATTTCACTATACAACTCTTAATTGCACTGAACCGCTCATATCTAATTAAAGTACGGTTTCTAAAAAGGCATCTAACCTTGACACAAAGGCAGCAAACCAATTAATAAATAGAGAAATCACTGCTTTTGTTGCACAATGGTTAAATACTGAAATGACAGTATGTCATGAAATGTCTTGCCTTATGCCTGTATTGATATTTGTCTGGCCCAAGTTTACAGATACAGCTTCTCAGCGTGCTTTTCTCTACTGACTTCACAAGCCTTTTGTTAACCAATAATTTTCAAAAACCAAGATTCTACAAAACCCTTTACCTGTGTGAGTGATCAAGAAGCTCTTTCTGATGCCTATCCTAGCTCTTCCTCTAGGAAGTTATGTCAATTCTTTCTTGTCCCAACCCACTGTGAACCACATGCAGGAATATTAATACACAGATGCACTTAGTTCATCAAGAACCATTCAAAACTGTTCCATTGATTAACAGATGTCACAAAAATATTCCAGGATAACAGGAGCCCCATATGTCTTTGTCAATGATTTGAGCTCAATGAGTCAATGGTATTGCAAGTCCAACATAACAATTCTTACAAATCTTAAGTGATTCCTGATCCTGGTATGATAAGGCCAATATAAGACAAGGGAGAATGGCCACTCAGCTGTCAAGCAAAGCTGCTCACCAAGTCAATCTGACATAAGTTTTTAATAAACATGTACAGGGCTGCTAAGGGAATAAGAAATAATTTGTATTCTCATCTGAGTAGAAGTTCATTTTCTTTACCTGCACTCATGACACCATGTACTCCTGTCTTACGGATGCATTCTTCCACATCACTGAGACACTGGATGTTTCCATTTGCAAATACAGGAATGTTTACAGCTTTTCTATACCAGTGAATAAAACAGATACATAAAATTGGAAATCAGAGTCAACCCAGAAATTCTCCTCCTGTCCTAAAATTCGTTTGCTCTTCAATGCCACTGTATGCTCTGTTAAAAATCCAGAGTGTTAGCAGGAATACACAAAGACTGGTACTGCTCACTAACCTTACAGCTTGAATGTGCTCCCAAGATGCCACGCCAGCAAGTGGTCCTTTCTGTTCTTTAGTACGGCCATGCACAGTCAGCAGCTGTAACACAAAATTACATTTACTTTCCATGTGTATGAACCACTGTAATAAATCCACTGAACAAAACTTCCTTTCATTCCCTACACTTTATGGATACCACTGAGTTCCTGCTGCTATTTCAATAGTGCAGGGAGTTTAGCAACACAGAAAGATATCAGCAGCTCACCTACTGTGAGCTTAGGCTTCTTTCATCTTGCTATTCCATGGCATGACAAGATTCTATCATGGGACAACCTACAGCTTTCCTTTTGCACTGGATTCCATTTGTGACTTACTTTGTAATTTGTGATATATTTATCTAGCTTTCACCTCAGCAGAAGTTCCAAATACTGTCAGTACTGTCTCTAACTGTAGACCATCTCTTCCAATTTAATTGGAGTTAAATCCTAGAAGGCTGCCTATTTCTTCTAGTGATACCTTCTGATACCCTTTTTATTCTACAGTACTGTGGATTTCATGCATTCACACTGCCTCCTGCAGCACTGTGTGAAGATTGAGATGCTCAACCACAGTGAAGGATGCTGCACAGTGCAGTGATTACAAGTGGCTGAAATCATTGTGTCTTCTGTACCACACTACCCGTGGCCTAGGACTGCAAACACACAGAATCTGTCTGTATCCTGTTTGCTCTGTCTGCAAAATAATGCAGTCTATTCATCTCCACAGTGTACCAAGAACTGGTCATCAGATACTTTACACAAAGTTACGTGTCCAGTGCAAAGTAGAGGGAGCAGCTGCCTTCTTACCTGGCAGCCAGCTTTCTCCAGCATCTGTGCATACTTCACTGTCTTGTCAATGTCTGGGAAAACGCGGATTTTGCATGTGATGGGAACAGAGAGCTTCTCGTTAGCCAGTAAAACTGAGAAAGATTGAAAAGACAGGTAAGTGGGCTGCACAATGCTATGAAAAGTGTCTGCTCTCCTCAAGATCTGATACTGGGTGTGGTATGGCAAAAGTTGGACAAGTTACTGCTATGCAGTTCTCACAGGATAAAAAACCACCAGTGTCCTCTGCAATCCTTATTGCATAGTTTAATCATGTAACAGTAACACACATGAAGCACAGAATCTGCATCCTAACAAGGTAGCATAAAACAGTCACCCATTTAATAGCTCTAACACTTCCACTGCATTAAGCCTTCACTTTCAAAGACCACCCCCTCACAACTTAGTTATTGATACAAGTTTATTATCATCACAGGCTATTGTACTCCTCCAACACTAACACTTTCTTGTCTACCTTTCTCACAAAAAGGTGCTTCACTTCTTTGCAAATTATCACCAAAATAATCATTATAAGTATGGTCTGATCCATGGCAAGCAGAGGCTTATCTAGTGAGGTAGCCTGTGGATGCAATCAAGTAGTAAATGTAGGTTATAGAGTCAGGGTGAAATCTAGAACAACATGGTAAACTCCCAGTCCTTACACAGTGCATGGAATCACAAAATTACCAAAAAGAGAGCTAACAAAGAGAGCCAACAGGAAAACAGTCAGTAATGTTGTATCTGAAATTCTCTTCTCTTCCAGAGCTTGGATATACAATGTAGGAAGTCACCTGCTGTCTTCTAATCCAAATCCTACAAGCTCTAATGATAGGTACTTCCCATCACCCTTTCAAAGGAGCAAGCAAGGTGTATACAGGTGCAAGCAGAACAGAGTGCTCCACCACTTTAAAGGCAGCTGGGGAAAGAAGGAGGAAGAGGACAGCTAAGACAACTCTTACTAGACAGCCTGGGTTCTCACCCAACTAGATGATCTCAGTTCTCTTCACACCTTGAGGTGGTTCTGATTTGCATATTTCTCAACAGCCACATTACATGCTGGGCAAGGAAGCACTGTCTTATCTTACAGGTTCTCAGCAGTGTCTTTGTACCAAACATCACTCAAGATTCCCCAGACCACAGGGAATGCAAACAGAAATAACTCTCTCTAACTTCATGGTTCCAACACTTGCTTTGAAGTAGGATGAAGACACATTCTCAGTTCTACAAAATGACCAAAACCTTGCTTTTTATATCAGTTACAAATGTATTTTGTAAAAAAAAAAGATACTATTTGTTGCAGACGAGTAAAGATATTATTAAAGAAAGATCTTTAAAAATATGGTTTAGGCCCTGCTACCCTAGCTAAGCTAGCAACAGCGTCTAAGTTCTCATGCGAAACAATCTCGGGAATGAAAAATTTGTTAACACAGCAACCTATTTTTGGAGAGAAAAACAAGTCTGCACCTGCATAAACAATAGATCTATCCCATGAGAATCCACAAAGGAAATATGTAAACATCTGAGTGAGAGTCTGAGCAAGTACGCACAAAACACCGTTTAACCAATAAATTATATGCCGAGAAAACTACTGGCCAATTAGAGTTGAACATGAGGTCTGTAAAAACTGTATAAAATGAGTTGTTAATAAAGAATGGGGGTTTTTTACTGCGTGAGGAAACTGAGTCCCAGCTGATTATTATTACAACAACTGTTCACAACAGCTACTGATGGCCTGAAAACAACATACACAAATTAGGAGAAGAAAGGCATAATTTGCTTTACTGTGGACAGAAAGAGTACACAGAGTTGATCAGGAAAGGGCAACTGTGGCTTCAAGCAGAAACATGACTCTTGGCACCTGAGGACTTCAAAGTGAAAAAGTAAGGCACTGGGACTTCTACTGTTTCTAGAGTTGGAGAGCCACTAAACTATCATATGAGACTTGAACTTAATTGACTCACTGTCTAGGTTTAGAAAGACAGGTATCTGCCAGGGGAACACAACCCAAGACACTCACTTTCACCCGAAGTCTGTTTCAGGTACCAAAGTCTTTTTGCAGATATAGTGTGAGTTTGCAGTGGGATACCACCAAGTATCTTGAGGGGGCCACTGGAATACAGTATGAAATTTAAAAAAAAAAAAAAAAGAAAAAAAAAGGCAAAAAGAAAAAAAGAACGCAACCGCCCCTTCAAAACCCAAACACAACTCTGCCCAAAAAACCACGATGCACTTCCTTTCCCCCAAATTCCCTAAACCTCCTCTCAATAATTAGTTCATCCTATTTCCTCTCTAAATACTTACTCATTCTCTGAAGAAGATCCCACTCCTCTTGTAGAAATGCTCCATAGTGACCTATGATAAAATAGCATATGACAGGCTTGTGCAGAAGAGTAAGATTCTGAAGCACAGTTTTCATAAATTCTCACAAAGAAAGATCCAGACACTCATATGCCTCACTGGCAGAAACAGAGTTGCTGTGTCCTGCCCCAACTGGAAGAGTGGGATCATTCTGTTTTCCCTGCCACCCCAGATTTACAGGATAAACAAAGAATCCCCACACCCTACTTTCACTGGTACTCTCCAAGGCTGAGATGTTGACGCAGCTCAAAGTCCAACTTCTAAGGGTTTATACCAGCTGTTTAATAAATCCCATTAGGATAACAGATGATCAGACTGAAAGATCTATTTGCACTACTAATCATTTCCTATTAGTCTTTGAAAGATATTTTAGAAGAAGAATGGGCAGTTACTGAACAAATATTTTCTCAACATCTTAACTGATAGAAAATTTTCAAACACTGGTTCTGGTTTTCAAACATACAGTATCTAAGGGATTCAGCAGGTGTCACCCTCTTCTACACTATTGTGAAAAAACTCTGTGCAAGTATCAGGGAAATAGGAGATCCTAAGTGTCTGAATGATGTAATTTTAAGTGCAATTTTTCAAAAATAGGCTGTTTAAGCAAAAATCAGAAAGAAAATCAAGCTCTTACTGAAAATAATGTTTCTGAAGGATATTCTAGACACAGGAGCTGTCACTTAAGAGAAATAAGAATTAATTATATCTAATTTTTGGTTTAGGTACTACAAAGTGTTACCTGCTACACTGAGTGTAAATAAGTCTGACTTCAGCAGTACTTCATCCCCTCCCCAAGGTTTGATTTGGCCCTCTTGATATTTTACTGCCAACATTCACATTTGAAACACCATTTGCCATTTCTCTGCTTATCCAGGGTTCAGATTTGCACATACCTCTCTTTGCAATCATCTGGGGGCAACCCAAATTTAGGTCTATGGCATCACAGTAATCCTGAGCCAACAGTGCTGCTTGGACAAACACTTCAGGATCATTGGCACAGAACTGTGAAAACCAAAGAGAAGTGGAATAATCAGGCAAGAACTTTCTTCAAGTACTGACAAAACGTTATGATGTAGTTATGACGCAACTATCTGCTGCACAAGATCCATCCAGAGATTAGTTAGTTCTGTAGTTTATGTCCAGTAGTGGCCAATGGAAAGAAAGGTAACACAGCAAGTTCACAGCAACTGATCCTGTTCAGGTAGTGTCACCCAGAACACACCGTTTACTGAGCTGAACATCTGTGACTTACATCTTTCTAAGATTACTTGATTTCCTGCCACTTTTTTTTTTTTTGGTGTCAAAAGAAACTACCTCCTACAGAAGAAAAATGTACAAGATGCTGAGACTAGCTCATTTAGTTAGAGCACAGTGCTAGTAACACTAAGGTTGTGAGTTCTATCCCTGTATAGGCAATTCACTTAAGAGTTGGACTCAATGTACTTGTGGGTTGTAGACCTGTGGGTCCCGGACTTGTGGGTCCCTTCCAACCCAGAATATTCCATGATTCTGTGAAAGCTGTACTTAAGACAGATCAAAGGTCAACACCAAAATGTCTAGGGAACAGCAGAAGCTGGAAAAGTGTCTGTAGGGACTTTGGAAGCACAAGGTGTGTTTGCTGCACCTAAAAACCCTCAAGTGTTTTCCTTCATTTGCTTTCTAAACTTATGTAATCTTTCAGAATCCATACATCCCACAGCAATGAATTCCGCAGTTCACAACTACCACTACGCTTACTTGTTTCCCATTCATCATCTTCAAGTCAGCAATATTTCCACAGGCTTCTCTTATGTCTCCTCTCAGTCAACAAAAACTCTTCCAGGGTAAAGAGTCCTCATCCACTTAACTGCTCCACATGTGGAAATCAGTCATTCCTCAGCTCATGACAACCATCTTTCCCTGCATTATTCTCCAGCTCCACAAGCCACTTTCCCACTTTGGGTTAGAGTGAAGTACTTGGACATCACACAGTGGTCCAGAAGCAGAAGCAACACATGCTTTAAAGTCTGTCCTCTCTTCCTTGCATCCTTTTTCTATACTTAAACATTGAGTTTAGGGTTTCAGTGAGCTACTCAAAAAGCTGTGATCCTCCTTGAGTAGTACCAGACCCAGGACACACCCTGACTCTACAAGACCAACTGTAATCTGTTTCTAAAGATGAGGTGCAGGGGACTGAAACCCTGTGAGAAGTCCAGTGCTCCAGGCCCCTGTGGTTAAGACAGTAAGTCCTCTGCTAAACATGGGATAAACAGAAAAACACACATCTTCATGAGCTAAGTACTGTCAGCAGCACTTAGATGAAGAAAATGAGATTTCTGTCACCCTATGTAACCACGTTAAAACGTGGATGAGACTGACTACTTTCAACTCGTAAACGTTTGGAAAACGCCTGGGTTTGTCAGCACGACCGGGGTGGATGGCGCGGGGGCGTTTCGCAATGCTGACTTGCGTCCTCAGCGTTACCCAAGAACGGCACCGCAAGGTGAGCCCAGGGAAGCTCCTCCCGGCGGCCGCCGCCGCTCGTGGTGCTGGGGCTGACAGGGCGAGCCGGGGTGGGGGCCGCGCTCACCTGTACGATGAGCGGGCGGTCCTCGGGACAGGCCTCGCCGTAGAGGTTCTCGCGGCGGTAGTTAGCGTCCCTGAGGAAGACCTGGGCGTGCAGCATGGGTGTGTAGCAGAGCTGGGCGCCGTGGCGGCGGCTCAGCAGCCTCCAGGCCAGCTCGCTCTGGTCCACCATGGGCGCCACCACGTAGTGGGCGCTCCGCAGCGTCTCCCTCCAGAAGGCTTCCCCGCGCAGCTTCGGCATCTCCCGCCTGCTCGCCCGCGCAGCGTGGCGGCAGCCGCCGCTCCGCGCTGCCGCCCCGGGGCTCGCGGCCTGAAGCCCGCAGGCCGCCGCCACCGCTGCGCCCGGGCCGGGCACCGGCGCAGCCGGACGGTGCCACCGCCATCTCGCTCCGGCTGGCTCAGCGGTGCAGCCGGGCGCCGTCCCCTCCAGAAACCGTGGCGCTGCCAGCAGGGGCCGCGGGCAGGCAGGAGCAGCGGTCCCCTGAGGGGTGGCTGAGGGGGCGGTCTGCCCCAGGGTGTCGTGGCGGCGTAGGGAGTCTCGGCACTCGGCCGATACGCGCCTCGCAGCAGCTGCCGTCCTTTGTCCCGGAGCTCCGAGCCGGGCGTCTTTGAGCACTTGGGCCTCTGCCGCAGCCGGTGCCGACGGGAAGCGCCGTGACTGAGCATCACAAGAGCACGGACAAAGTGAGAGTCCTGTCCTGTCCTTGGTGTGGGATGGTCGGGACGGAGAGGTGAAAATATTCCACCTGACTGAACCAAATACTAACAGCATCCATGACAAAATCGTTCATTCTGCGTCATTTTATAAAGCTACTGAGCATCACCAGGATAAGCACAGTGGAGGATTTCTGCCTCTCTTGGCCAATACCTTCCAACATATAAAAAATGCTGCGTCTCTATGCCAGTCAAAACAGCAATGTAACTTGAGTTACAGGACTTCTTTTCTTCAGAAGAGAAAAACTCCAACAAAATCATATAACAAACCACCGTAGCAGTTACATGTACACTCCCCATTGCTCAGTAAGCCTGTTAGTCCATTGACAAGCCTTCACATTTCAAGTTCATTGTCAAAGCCTGTATTTCCCCCACTCTCCAGCTTTCTAGCACTCTTGGCTGTGATGAACTTGCTGCAATAAATAATTATGTTTCAAGCTTCTAATTACGTTCTACCATCTTTCACTACCTCTCCACTACCTGAAGAACAAGGTTGCTATTTCAAGTATACAGCCTCTGCCCCCCTGCCATGAACACTCCCTTTTCCTCTGATGCAGCTGCTCTAGGGACAATTTTTCTTTCTTTTGACCCTCATTTGCAGGCATGACGTCTGGTAACTTAAGTCCAAAAGAAACAAACACCTGCTTCCTATTCTACCTTAAATCTTTTGGGTTTTACTTGATCTCCATCTCAGCACCAGAGAACTTCAGTTTCTGGTAGTGCTATTTTAAGTAATTAGTTCTATTAAACTGTGGCCCTTCTTGCATTGTTTTTACTGCTATCTTCAGCAAAAGAGGTGTATTTCTTTGCCTTCAGGAAGGTGGTAGACTAGAAAAGGAAAATAATACCTTTAATACTGGTGACAACATATGCTGTGTGCCATACATTCTTGAACACTTTCTACTGCAGATTTAAGGTATACAGTCCATCATTTACAAATGGCAATGTGCATTTGTGAGCCTAAACAGTTCCCCGGTCAGAGAACTATTCTTCAGTTTTGAGATTAAGATCAGCATGGTTTTAGCCTGTGAGAAGTTATCCGAAAAGCATGGAATGCATCAGCCGACAAGAACCCCCACTTCAGTTTCACAGAGAAAGGTAGGCATGAGAGACTTCACCTCTGTCCTTGTCTTCTCAAAACAAGAAACTGCGATACTGGATTTTGCCTTCTGATACTATTCTACATCTGTCTAATCTGATGGGCTACTGAGAAACAACAAGCAATACAAGCACTAAGAAGGTTTTTATTTTTGGCACACTGTGTTCAGCAGCCAGTTACATAATGGGTTACATGGCAGAAGCTCATTATCAGATCCTTATGGGGGAAAAAAGTCCTAAACAAAACCTTCTGCTTTTCAAAAAACAACCACAAGAACATTAACAGTCTATAAGCTGTAAGTAATTCTTCAGCAACTTGTATGACTAAAACAGTATCTTTAGGCTCTGCTTACATGAAACCATGCATATTTGTTTATACAGGGAACTCATCAAACTCTTTCAACAGATGGGACAGCATTAGTCCTTGCTCCTTCCACACAGCCCATTCAGACATTACACACTTTAGCACAGCACTATTGTACCTGTTTGCTTTACATTTAATCCTTTCGTCTTCCTTCCAGTTTTAAATACAACCAACACAAGTAGGATTCTTTCACCGTTTTTTTCAGGCTCACTACAACTGTCAGTAGTTAAACCAAACTAACTAGTCCCCATTTGTTTTATGTAGTATCCAATGCCAGTAGGTGCAGGGACAGTGTGCAGTAGATGGAATGAAGTCCCATGGTGTATGCACACAGCTCATACAGCCACTCCAGTATCAGTATCCCTCACACATCACATACATTCCTCCTTCTGTTACTCATATTTAGACATCATACCTAAAATTTTCTTCAGAGCATTTATATCCACTGCCTATCTAACCCTCAGAGAGACTCTGAGGTAGACACTATTGTCCCATTCTACAGATGGGAAAACTGAGGTAGGAGTATTAATGGCTTGTCCAATACTGCAAATAAAAGCCCATCTAAAAGTTTCTTCTTCAATATGATGGTTGTAACTTGGTTGTATCTAAGGTTCCAACATCATGGCAACAAGAACCCGCACTTCAGAATACTAAGCCTTCGTTACTATTATTTTCATTATTATTATTTCTACAGACTACAAATCAGGTCTGTCAGCAGCAGTTTGTGCTTTATATGAAGAAGTGAGAGATTGCAGGTGAAACATGGGATTAAGAAATGATGGTAGAAAATAATTCAAAAGCCAACCAGTGATGAATTCCATTTAATACCAGAAAAGCCAAAAAGATACTCTTCAGACCAAAAAATATTAATTAAAAAAAAAGAAAAAAAAGAACAAGACATTTCAAATTGGTTTAAGCTACATTATGTTGTTTTATTTCAGATTTCACAAAAGAAATACTTTATAAAACTAAAATCAGTTAATCCAGCCACTATCAACAGAGGGTGGTATAAGCAAAAGACACTAGGTCAGAACTTGCAGTGAAGAACCATCTGTTCCTATCACTGGAATGCTCCTGTACCACCAGAATACTTTACTATGGGATGAAGATGGAGAGAACCGAGGTGTTACAGCAGTTCTGAGAAGCACAACAGCTCCTCCTAGTTGGTGTATTGTTGCTACCCAGGTCTCCTCTGTATCATAAGTGTAACAAGGATTTACTGATCTCAGAATGGACAGATCCAGCGTACCAAAGCCAAGAAATTTTTAAACTGAAGTTTATGCAATTTTCCTTTAAAAAGGTACTACGGTATTTTAAAATCAGACCATCAAACTGATTACTTAGCTAACTTATGTGGGATTTCCAGTCTCATTACTGAAAGGAAAATGGATACACGAGGCTTAAGCAAGCCCTGTCCTAAATAAAATATATAGTGGCTTTGGGTAGATCCTTGTATGTTTGCCTGAGCTTTGATTATGGGAGAGCAGGGGTGGGAGGATTTGTTCAGTTATTGTTAAGGAATTATATTCCCTGCCTTCCTCATTCCAAATTTTTCATTGGGTGGCAAGACTGGAGGTGAGAGGGAATAAGGTAAAGTAATAATCTTAATGCTTTACTAAGGTTCTGATAAATCAGGCCACAGAACATTGCATATATATAAACAAGGTACTTGCCTAGGGACAGCTTTGCCTGTTTTTATCATGCCCAAGTTATGGCTGCTCAATACAGCATCATCTGTCAAACCATCCACCCTATGCCCCCAGACCCCTCTCTCCTCTGAAGAGTACATGATGGCAAGAATCTTTCATTCTACCTATTTCTTTCTGAAAAGGGCAGGGCAGTGGAGAAAGGGGAAAAAAAAAAAAACCAAACACAGACAAAAAACCAATTTATTTCAAAGATGGGCAACTTTCCCTTGTAGAATAAACCTTCCCCTCCTAAAAGGGATGGTTCTTTGCTCCTATACCCCACGATAAATTAAAACCAAGTAAGAAGTCTCTGGTTTGACACAATAAATACTTAGAATATAGCAAATTAAAAAATATAGTTACAAAACCCTCAATGGAACTCTCTTTCTGACCAAAACTGCAGATAGATTCTTCACAGATAAGAAGTATCTCCAAAATCAGCTGCAGCTCCTCTCCTCTCCCTGTTCACTAGGCTTGGTCAACAAGTGCTATCACACACCCTTTGGAATACTGTTAAGACAAAAACAATATAAAGCACAAGAAATCTACTCCTAAATTTGTTTTTTATACTGCCAAGGGTGTAGGAAGCAACCATCTGTGGAGAACCCTCACTGCAGTGCACAGTGACAGAGTCACAGCACTACAGTTAACATGGACAAGGAGACTAGGGGGAAAAACAGCCATAGGAAAAGAAGGAGACAGAACTCATAAAAGTTGGAAAAGATAAGCAAGGAAGAGACAGAAAAACACCAGTTGAGTCCAGCTGGACTTCCCAGTTCTGGCAGCAGAGCAGATGAGATGTTGAACAGGAAGAGTTCCTTGGGGCCTGTCATAACTAGGAATGTCGTTGGCATTTTCTTGGTCATTGACAGTGAGGAAGTAGAAGTTAACCCTCTCTGACACTGACACGCGGCTCTGCCAGTGAGCTGTGGATGATCCCAATAATTGATTCAACGCCATCTCCCTCAAGCAAGGTGCGGTGATCCCCTTCAATAACGTGGACAGATACTTTCCCATCACATACCTGTGTAAGTACGAAAAAGAAAAATTTTCATTCACAATTTACAACCAGCTGGTCACCTAGCCACTTTGGGTTTGTTAGTCTTCTAAGTTACAAGTAATTTAGACCACTGCCTCTATCAAATTCAGTTAAAGACAGCCCCACTTTTACTCCGACACATTTTCACAGATTAGCTATGGGGCACTGTTTGGAACCAGTGTTTTAAAGCACATTCGTCTGACAGCCTGACAGGTGATCCACTCAAATACAAGCTGGGGAGGAAGTTAACCAAAAGAATAATTTACCTACAATATCAAAGAATGAATGATGAAGTAGCTACTTCCAAGCCCTTAAGTAAACCAAATACACACCACCCCTCCTCACCATCTTTCTCCCACCACCAGAAATCTTCCTTTAAGGTCATTCTGTAACTTTAATAAGATAAAAGTTAGCCTGGAATCAATAATGACTAAATTAAGATGTCTGAAAGGATAGAAGATGCCAGAAACAGGAAGGGAATTCTAAAAATCACTTCCTTTGGCCTGGTATTTGCACCAACTTAAGCCTTGTATGTGAGCAGGGGCTAAAAAACAGTGACCGTATCTGGACTACAGGCCAAACCTCAACCTTTTGTAGCCCACAAGAAATCCACTTCTAACTACTAGCTTCTAAGTGAAAAAAAGGTAACTGAGAAAAATCCGCCTTTATTGTCAAAAGACTGACACTTGCTCCTTAGAAGACTGCCCTCATTCAGTGAGCTAACTTTAGGGTCTACAGTGAAAAGACTGAAAGTTGCTCTCTTGTAACATCATTATTACCCAAAGTCATTCTAGAGAGCAGCAAGAATCAGCTGTAGAAAACACATCCTATATACAGGCAAGGCAAGACTTTCTGGCCTTCACTAACCACAGAAAATGCCTGGAACCAATCACCTCATTTGCTTTTGGAGACTTCTAATTCTTGTTAGAGCACAACAGCTGGAGAACGATAATTTCTTTAAAGTTGGTTCTGTTCTTTTTTTTTTCTGTGAGGATGATTTCCTATGCTTTTCTTTGGCTTCCCCAAATATCAGAAGAAACTCAATAGTTACCAGTGTGGCTGAGACTGACCTCTGAGAGTTTATAGTCTCTACCCAGACCTTCCTCATATTCATTATGAGACTTTGCTCGCATCAGTGTCACGTTCCCATGATACTTGGAGTCTGGTATATACTTGTCAGCAGCCTTCAGCTTATGGTAAAATGAAGTAGCAGCAAAGCTGAGTGCTTCACGATTGATGTTTGTATGAATCTCAGTTATTAGGCCTACGGCAGCATTCACACGAGCCTCCAGATCTTTCAGGGGCAGAAGAACCTCCAGAAGCTGGAAATATTAACATTTTTTTTCACATTAGTCTCAACAGCTGAGAATCCATCCCCATTAAACAAAGACATACACCCTCTTGTGCCACATCAAGACATATAGATCTTGAAAATAAGAAACAGTACCTTATTGTATTCAGTGCCTGTAAATTGCTGAACAAAAGCACACAATGCTTCAGTCTCCAGTGCAGCCTCATTTCCTTGGGTCAGTTTGGCTCTGTAGCTCTGGAAGAGAGAAGAATACAATGTGAACATGAGAGGGATGTGCCTGATGTTAGAAGTCAGATAAAAACAACTACAGAACCAAAGGTGTTAACTGGGAAAAAAAGGAAGGGGGGCAATCCCTTCAGGACAGATTAGAAAGCAAATCTACAGGTGGGAATTACCAAGAGCCTAGTATTCTCTGAAGTACAATGAAAATGAAAGGGAAACCTGAAGCAAGGTTTCCTTGCATCATTACAAGAGGATTTTGACTTGCAGGCACCAGGATCTTCCAGAAGACATACTAATAATATGATTTATCACAGCAAGAGCAACATTTGTGCCTGAACTCTTGCCATTTAATGAAGACCACCTCTCATGTGCTTCTACCCTTCAGCTATCTCTAAGCATCCACTGTCTACAGCTGTCTTCCAAAATCGCTCTGAATAAATGTCCACCAGCTTTTCAGATTGCTCATAGCTAGTATAGTTAGCTTTGAGTAAAACAAGTCCTGATGAGAGAGGATGGTTTCCAGAAAGAAAATTCTCTTTGTGCCCCTTACCTGGGTATATGCTGCCACAAAGGAATGAGACCCATCAAAAAGGAATAAACTGTTGAGTGCATGGGAAGGATTTTGTTGTGCTTGCAGCTGGGAACACATTTCAAAGGCTACACAGGCACCAAAAGAGTATCCAGCAATGCGGTAAGGTCCTTCAGGCTGTATCTGCTTCATGCAATCAATGTAATAGGCTGCCAGGCTTTGGATGCTGTCCAAAGGAGCGGCTGGAACATGGAAGTGAGTTAGAAAGACTGGTGAAAAGACACTGGCAGAGACAAATATGTTTTCATGCACTCAGAAATAATCCTGTTGGAAACATCCAGGTTACTCTGCAGTTAAATTAATAAATTATGGTCAACAGCTTGCACTTAGGACAAGTAATAGTAATATTCCTGCTTTCTAAGGACAGGATGAGCAGGATGCTTTGAGTTTTGTATATGTAGAATCTTCAATTTAATCTATTATTCCTCTTCATACCAGGGGTGTTTGATGTGACCCTCTGCAGACTAATAGGCCTGATACTTGTTCCTTCAAGTTTAGTAGTCTAGAAAAAAAGCCCTCTCTAAAAGCAACCACAGTTCAGAACATTTTGTTTGCATATTCAAGATGCTAAAGAACTGAGATACCTTTTGTGCACTGGAGCCCATAGCAGGGCATGTGAAGTCTGGAAGCCAGAGTGTAGAAAACTGCAATGGATCCTTCAATGGGGTGAACAAGGAAAAGAGGGCGCTCCATGCTCTGAACATCATTGAGACGAGTGATTGTTGGCCCTTCTGGGTTCACCAGTAAGTTGTTCAAATCTAGTTTTGGAGGTTTGCCTGGGCCTGTCTTCATCAGTGGGGATGACTTCAGCTCTTTGAAGGAAAGCACATGAGAAAAACCCAATTAGCTTCAGGGTCAGTCTTGGTTATGAAGCCATAACCCTAAAGGACAACCTCAGGCCTGCCCTAGATTAGCCTGTTGCCTCACTACATCATCAGGTCATAGAAACAAGGATCTTCCTTCTGTCAGTTGCTCTGCAGCAACTGCATATGCTTTTAGCTTCCTGTAAGCGTGACTTTACATTGTTTTTCCCCAGACAAGTAAAAGGTCTCAAATTGCATCCCACACACAGCTGCATAAGAGTACTCATCCATGCAGCTGCTAGCCAAGCAAGAAAGCAGCTTTCACACTTGCCTTGCTCGTACAACCTGCCCCCAGAAATGATGGGCCTGTCCTAGTGGTCAATACACTACTGTGACATGTGTGTCACTTAAAAGCTATTCAATTATAACTTTATTTCATGAACTGATAGAGGTTTATGTCACTAGAGATGAAAGCAACAGATTGAGAGCTCAGTTATTTGGACTCAGGTGACTGACAGCAACCCTAATCCAGACACTCTACCCTCTGCTGTCCTGGACTTGGAAGAAAGCTCCCGCAGCTTGTTGATCGTAAGGAGTCGAATTTCTCTCATGGTCATAACGATGTCATAGTCTCTCTCCAGCGTCTGGCGCACCTCCACTCCCATCAAGGAATCCAAGCCCAAGTCAGCCAAGGAACTCTCAGCATTCAGACTACTCACATCACGGACCCCTAAGAACAAAAGAGCATGCTAGCAAAAGGCCAATTTCTTTTCAGCCCTAGGCCTTTCTAGCAGCCTTCTCCACTTTCTCCTTTCCCCTAAAATCTCAATAAACTGCCACTGCAGAGCTGCAGTTTACCTTCCAGGATCATCTAATACTTTCATAAGTCAGCTCTTCTACAACCCCCACCTTGCCATACAGGATCTAGTATTTAAAAGACATATTAAATGTGCATGGATTTATGACAGTGGACACATCAGTCCTAACTAAATACCTGTGAATATTTTCACATCAGCTTTAGACCAATCAGAACAGTCAGTCAGCTAGACAAACTCCACACACTAGAGGCTCTAACTGAAACTGCAGTCCTAGACCTAATGCAACTAGTCCTCAGCTACAGTGACATGAAAGTTATCAGTGTCAGTGATGGTTGACTGAAACACTTGATGTCTATGACACTGGAGATATAGGTGATATATTTAGGATTCATTTGCCTTTTCCCCTTCAATTTGCACACTGTTCAATCTCTCACCCTTTCCCTACCCGTAAAAGGCCTCTATTAATATAACACCTGCATCTACAGCTCTTTGTCCCCTTCTCCACTTTGTGCTACCCCATGTTGCCACCCTTCCCACTATTAGTCTTCATTACTAGCTCCTCCCTTTGTTGCTTTCATACTCTCTTCTTTCAACTAACCCTATAGCTGCTGCAGTTTCCTGGACCCTTTTCTATCGCTTCTAAAAGCCACGTCTGCTCTGAGAGATCAGATTTGCTGTCAGTGAGTTGCACATAACTCCTTAAGTAATACTCAGACTGTCTTTCATTTATCAGTACCTTTTTTGGTAGAAAACAAAGTATCAATAGACAGTTCTGTCTGCAAAAGAGACAACTGAAGTGGACAGTAGTAGATAGAGTTCACAGTGATTTTTCACTACCAACACAAAAATAAGAGACACAATGGTAAAAGAAAGCAGTTTCAAGACAAAAGGACGTGGCACTTGTAATGCACAGTTAAACTATGGCTACTAGATGTTCACATGAGATGACAGACAGAGCTGGTAAGTGAATACACTACCAGTTAAGCAATAAGTAGAGAAAAGTTACTCTTTATGGCATGGGGAGATACCAAGGTGCATGTTTGAAAGCTGAAATAGCATTCAGAAAGTTAGTTATGTATGTGCTGTCCCAGAATTTTGCTCTTGGAGGCTGCTCCTGTTGATTCTCCATTGGAGAAAGGTACCAGTTCTCTCTAAATAAAACCCAAGAGACTGGAGTATATATGTCTATCTATGTAAACACAGTTACAGAGAAAAACCCATGCAAGAAACATTCATTATTTGAGAGAAAGAGCAGTGTAATGGGCAAAAAAAAGGCAGTCTCAGAACAGCAACACTGACACACCACAGGAGCTGAGGAAGAGATGCTGAACAGAGCACCTACAGCAGGACCACTGCTTTCCAAAAGTAATGAGCGAGTAGGCACTGTCCAGTAGTGCTTGAGTGACAGCACTTACCCAGGATGTGAGCAACAGCTTCTACAAGATCCCGCTGACTACCTCCTTCAGCTTTTGCTGAGACCTTCTCTGCTAGGACAAAACTGGACATGACGGGATGAGGTTGATGCAGGAAGACATCGAGCACCTCCAGGCATGAGCTCATTTGTTGGGGAATCGTTCCCCCCACCACAATGTCTTTGTTTCCCATTGTCTTCATCAAGATACCCACATCACCAATGGCTCCCCACTGGATTGCCAGGCCTGGAGAAGAAATTAGAAGAACACACTAAGCAGCTAACTAAAGCACATGGCAGCAACAGGAGTGAGTTAATAAAAAAGGGACTTAATAACGAGCTATATTAAGGCCTGCATTTTCTTGGTACTGTTAAATGGTCAGTATTCATTCAGACATGAATGACTCAGAGTAACATCTAGGAACAGAAAACAGCCTTCAACATACTTTATCACTCCAGATATGTGCATAGGTTTCTGGTGAGCTGGTCCTCATCTGGATGTTGGCAAGATAGTTTATACTGTGCAATGAGTAAACTCATCTCACCTGGGAGTCCATCGTGACGTCGCTGCTCACAGATACGCTCCATGGTAGAATTGGCAAAGCCATAATTACTTTGCCCAGCATTTCCTCTTCCACAGCTTACAGAGGAGAACACAACAAAATAGTCCAGGTCTGGACATTTCTTACGAGTCACCCTTGGAGCAGAGCAGGAGAGAGAAACCCCATCAGTAAAACCTGCTAACTGTATTACTGTTGAAGGCTAGTGCAAGACTAAAACAAATAAGTTTGGTCAGTTCCATGACTTTAAAAGCAGTTCTTATTTGTCCCTTCTACAGACACTTACCAATCCAAGTGAAGGGTGCCTGAATACTTTGGCTTATTGACCTCCGAGAATAATTCTGGGGTCTGATTTTCAATCATGCCATCTCTAAGCACCTATGGGGGGTGGGGAGAGGGAGTAAAAAAAGAAGTGCAGTTTCAGTATCTCCAGTTTCTCTGCTTAAATATGCCACATGGCTTGAGATATGAGAGGATATCACTACGCAATGTATTTTTGTAACTTTGCAGTACAGACATATCCCTGAATATCCCAAAATATGACAAAATGGCTTTTGCAAAGTCTGGTTTTTTCAGCATTTTTTCTGCATTGACACAGCAGAAATTCTGGCAAGTTCAACACAGGATTTTTCTTGTCCATAGGAGCCTACGGCAACATTTGTCTTACCACAGATCTGAACTCGCTTGCTGAATACTGCTGTTTCTCAGGTCAAAGGAACAGACCCATAAGCCTTTGGTCACCAGGCAAGACCAAAGCATTGTGTCCTTTGAAATACAGAGAACTTAACTAAAATTGTATGAAACCTGACTGCCTTTAGTAAAAAAGTCACATGAATGGATGTTGCCTCTTTCAAGTCCTGAGCATTTTTGTCACTTACCACAGCCAAATTAAAGATGCCTCCAACTGGTCCAAGCTGCAGAGCTTCTTCTATCAATAGCTGTGTTCCTTCTAGTGTTCCAATATCACTGGTAGATACCAACACTTTGATTCCCAGTGCCTTCCACTCTTCAACACGTTTAGCCTGGTAGCCTAGAAAAAATAGAGGTGGACAGGTCCTGGGATGAAGCATTCCAACCATAAGGCTTTGGTTTAAGCTGCTCCTTTAGGCTTTTCTGACTAGATAGGGACTGAACAGCTAAATAATTCCTGATTCAACTACAAGATAAAAATTGGACAAAACTTGAACAATAGCTAGAAATCATTTGAATTTCAGAAATTCTAAATAGATGAAGTGGAGAACAGCACTGGGAGAATCTAAGGGTTAGGGTAGTGGTGGGAGGAAGAAAGGAAAAAATACAACTGTGAAGAGAAATTAACAAAAATTTGGGTACTGAGATTGGGAAAATTGGCTAGATTAGAGCAAAGCAACAGCCAGAACTTGAGAAGTAGTATTTGATCCGTGTGTTTATACACACAAGTGGTGTGATTATGAACTTGCCAAAAGAAAGAAGAAACCTGAAGAGACAGCAGTTGTGTTATGACTGAATTTGTATGAGGAAATACTGAAGAGTATCACTGATAAATCTCAATAGTGCCATCGTAATCAAACTAGTGCTTTAAATATTGAGAAAAAATGTTTATGGATGCTATCAGATAGTAAGGTCCATAGAGATGAGCTATCTAAGGAGAAAGAGTAAGCATTCACAGATGTAACTTGAGGGACAAAGTATCTTTAATGAGGAGTTTTTAGGCCCTTCCTTATGGCATGTGATCCAACGTGCTACAGCCAGTGGACAAGTCAGTCAGGTAGCCAGACTTTGCAGAGGCCAGAAAGGTAAAAGAAAGGCTACAGAAAAAACCCTGTATAAGAGAGAAAATGGATTGATAGAATTAGGAAGCATAAAAGGGGGAAAGTAGTAGTTGAAAAAAAGAGTCAAAAGACAGCTCCTCGTTTACAATAAAGGAGACAACAGCTTGAAGGGAGATAATACAGGAAAGGAAAGAGATCAAGATATCATTAGTCACCAATAGGACACTTAAAAATGGAGAGAAACGACAAACTGAGGTCTGTTTAAAGGTAGTCGTGTTCCCAGTTCCCTTACAATTTTTGCTTACCAGTTCGTATGCCAGAACGAGACGTCAGTATAATTTTCTGTGCACCTCTTTCAACTAGCCACTGTGCCAACTCCAGCCCAAATCCTCCTAGGCCCCCTGTGATGATGTAAGACTTGGTAGGTGGACAGGAGGTTCGGGAGATTGCGGAGATTTTAACTGGTTCAGACTTTCTTAAAGGATACTCCTTTTCCTCTTCTTGGACCTTTGCCCACAAAAAAAAACCAACCAACCAACAACCAGAAACAACACACACACACACACACACACACACAAAAAAAAGGTAGTTACAATCAGATAATCAGATACATAATACATCTCTTTTCATGCCATGCTCCTCCAGTCAATGGGAATGAACCTTGTAGAATCAGTGCCAGACTTGAGAGTTATAATTGTGACAGTGTCAGCAGTAAAAACTGACCATGTGCTGCCCTACTCATAGAACTTCAACTCCAAATGGATCAAAATATCCAATAGTCACCAGAGGAGAGCCACATGCATCAGAGAATCAAAATCATTATCTCATTACCTTGATCATAACTTTGCCAATATGTTTTCCTTGTGCCATGAATCTGAAGGCAGCTTCTATCTCTTCTTTGTTGAAGACTGTACTCCTCAGAGGCTTTACTACACCATCTCTTATGCCTTTCTTCAACAACTCTGATACTACTTCCCACTCTTGGTTTCCCTCATCGAATATTGAATCTAGTAGGATCCCATGAAATGCCACATTCTTGAGGAAGAGAGACATTCCTAGAAAAAGCAACTTGGTTATGACCTGATGCTGCTGACAGTTCAAAACAGAGCCTATCCTCTGCTTCAGAAACCTTTCTGGGCAGGTCACAGGAGCAAAACAGTCAGTTGCTTGAATTCTACATTTTCCAAACTCATTCTTGCATATAGTCTCCAAAACATAACATCATGTTGTTCTCTTACAAGCAGACCAGTTTCACAGAAACTCCACTCCAAAAATTGTGTTTTGAGAGGACAAGCTCTATCATGGTCAGTCCAATATTAAAAAGGACTTTTTTTTGTCTAGTGACAGTTGAGTTAGAGTCACAGGGGAGCTAGAATCCTACACACATCATGTCTATCTCCACAGGCGACCCTTCCTCATAGCAAGGTTTTCCAGAATGATAGGATCTTTCGAAATTTAATTAGAATACGGAAGCAGGCTGTTGACTCTGTATGTTATCATTCTACAACGGGAGAACATTGTTGTAATTTCTCATTAACACATCACCTTGTAACATTCAAAAAATTTTCCCATGCAAGAGTAATCAGGGTTATCTTGCCCTGTTCCTTCAGAACTGGTAGATGCTGTTATGTGCCTTGAGGGACAAGAGGCTTTGCAGAGGTGTCTGGACAGACTGGAACACTGGACAATTATCAGTGATATAAAATTTAACAAATGCCAATCGTGCACCTGAGACCAAGTAAACCAGACACAAGCATAAATTTTGGGGAGGCTGGACAGTTGTCCTGCAGAAAAGGACCTGGGGCTGCTGGGCAGCAGCTAAAACCTAACGAAAGCTGTTTTCCCATCTTACCAAGATGACTGTTGTTAGATAGATCAAATTTGCCTATTTCCAAGAAGCGCCCATGTCGAGCAAGACAACGCAAACTGGCTTGGAGCTTTTCTTCTGCCAAGGAATTTAACACGAGGTTGACACCTGCAATGAAAGGAGAAGCACTTACTTAAACTCAACTCTGCTGAGAGCCTAACCTTGTCTTCTAGTGATTCATATTGTCTTAAGAATGCTCAACTGCACTCTAAATGTGGCTTAGCTGACAAAAAAAGGAAAAATGTTTCTTGAACTTCACCTTTTCCTTTGGTAACTCGAAGTACATGTTGCTCAAAGGTAGTATCTCTGGAGCTGGCAAAGCTATTAGCATCTAGCTGTGGGAATCTTGCTTGGAGGTACTTACGTTTCTCAGTGGAACCTGGAAGTAAGTAGAAGACAGGTTGAAAGCGGTCACTAATTTCATTTTTATGATGAAACAGCCCATTTTCTGCTGCACATCTTTCCACCAAGGACTGTAAGTCTGAGAAGCTCTCTCCAAGCTTTTAGTCTCTCAAGATGTTAGACTTTAGGACAAAGGCTGTCTGGTTGCTACTGCTCATTTATGGGATAGAGCAAGGATCAGAAACAGATCAGAGCCTTTGAATGGACAGGCATTGGATTCATACTACTAAATTTAAAATGCGGAAGCCATGATCTTCTTCCATACTTTTGATTATATAGTGTACAGAGATAGATAAATTTGACTGTGCTGTGGAATTTTCAAGCACATAGTCAGTAGCTGTATTTACCATCTAACCTGTTTTAAGCCTGGAAACTAGATCAAAGCTACAGCAGATGGTAGTGGTGGGGGGAATAAGCATATACCTAAATACGTATATATGCTTATAGATGTGTACACATGCTTCCTCTATTTATCATCTATAATCTATTTCTCTCCATGACTTTGGGCCCTCAGTACTCACCTACAGTAGCAAAGACACGGCAGCCCATGCTCAGGGCAATAGCAATGGCTGCCTGACCAACACCTCCTGAGCCAGAATGAATAAGGACACTCTCGCCCTTCTTCATACCACCTCGAACCACCAAAGCATAATAAGCAGTGGCATAAACCACAGGCACTGAAGCTGCTTCTTCTAGAGTCCTAAGGAGCAAAGTGAAAGAGGTATCTTTTAGCCTTGGGAAAGACTATCAGGAAAGATTCTCCTGACTAAATGTGCCTTGCTGCAACAAAAAGGTCCTGTTGCTGAGACAGATAAGAAAGTGTAAGTGGTTGTCAATCATACAGCAGACTACCACAAGTGCCAAGCATAGCCAAGTTTCATCATGCTACAAAAATACTTCAGTAACTAACCGGTAACATGACCAACATTGATATCCCAGTGTGTACTGAAACACGTGAAGCTAAGAGCCCAAAAAAAGATGAGAAATGTGTGCAAGCCACTGTATGAAAACTAGTACTGAACCCCTGCAGTGGATCCTACAGTTGTTTGGGACACTATAGCTCTGTTAACATTTCCCAGAGGGCAATCTACCCATTGTGCAGCACTCAGATTTGATCAGGGCTGTCATCAGCCTCAGGCAGGAAGGCAAATGTTAACCAGAAAACAGAAGCTGACCTACCAGTTTTCAGGCACCTCCCACAGAAACCTCTTCTCACAGTCTACCACTGTGGCTAGTCCCTTTGCTGGCAGCAATCCCATCACTCTTCTTCCAGCCAGGTCCCGTCCTGAGAACTCCATGCCCAGCATGCATTGCTGCAAAGCCCAGTTACCTGAAAGAACATTAACACCTTTTTAAAAAAAAAATCTCTTCTAAAATTCCTTTACTACAGCAGCAGTCCCTGAAAGTCTAAACCCCAGAGACAGGGAGAGTGCTGGGATTTGGCTGTTTGGTACACAGTTCATAAGTTGCTATAGTTAACGTCTGACTCCAAGAATAGCCAAAAAGGAATTGGTCTCATTAAATCTGAAGCATTTATCCTTGATGATATTGCTTTAGTTTCCAGTTTTCATCTGAGAAATTTCATGAAAACATCTTGTTTCAGAGGCAATTCTGTCCCTCAGAAAAAGAATAATACGTGAACTAGAAAGGATGATCACTACAAAAATACACTGCGAAATATTAATTTTTGCTAAGTCACATTTTAGGCAGACACTTATGTCGGCCACAAAATCATAGCATAGTTTGTGTTGGAAGGGACCTTAAAGATCATCTACTTCCAACATTCTGCCATGGGCAGGGGCACCTTCCATTATGCCAGGTGGTTCAGTCATGAAGTGGAACCCAATCTTACTCAAATCACTGAATTTTTACATGTTCCACACCCTCTCTTTTAAATATATGTTTTAAAACCATTGCATAGAGATTACATTAATTCTTAACTCGCTATGAAGCAAAATAACACCACCTCCATTTTGTAAACAGGTAATCACTTCATTGTGCATTTTTCTTCCCTGAAATCCAAACATGTCCCACAGCATGGCAGCAAGAAACTTCAACATTCTCACCTCGGTATTTACCATGCCCATCTCTGGAACCCCCATCAACTTGTTTTACCTCACGATTGGTATCTATGCAATGCTGCAAGCAGCATTTTTCAGAGCATGGTTTGTTAATTGTGCCATACAAAAAAAAATGGAACTGTAACTGGCGGTAGAACTTGGGAACTTTTGGTGTACAGCCCTGCATCAGGGCTGTACTTCCTTCTCAAAAGCATGCTTTCTGGCATACTAGCATGCAATCTAGACATTGCTAAACTAGCAATCAAGAGATTAATTTTAGAACAACAATACATAAATACAATTCCTTCTAGTGTAACTTAAACTCACCAGGGATAGCATCTGGAGAAAGCTTCCCCGTAGCCAGCATAATGTCACGGAAGTTGAGAGATGCATAATAGACTTTGCAGAGTAAAACATTGGGATCAGTGGTGTGGAAGTGTCGAAGTGGGGAGACAATCCAGCGAAGAGATGAGAGATCTCCACGAGTTAGCACATTTACATAGGCATATTCTGTCAACTCCTGAGGTTGTGCTGCAGAAGAAGGAACAGTAAGAACTTAATACACATTAACGAAGGTATGTGATTTCCAAAATGAGTACATTCCTTGTGCAATTTCTAACTTCTCCTCCATTTGCTATCCAGAGAGCCCTTTCTTGCTTTGCAATACTATTGATGCCCTAAATAGCCTATCCCTTCCTCCTGGCACCACAGTGTGCCACTGTTCACTTTGAGCTGGAGCAGAATAATTCAAAATTGTTCATTAAAAATAGTAATAAAAGGTAACTATAGGAACAGTAACTATGCATTTTCTATTCAAAGTTCATTCAGATTCAAGGCTTTGTAAGTGATCCTCAGCTCTCAAAGGCTGTACCTTGCTGCAATGGGAGATGCCTGAAGGAGCCCCACTTGCCATCACGATACACATTCATCACCAGGTCCTTCTGAACAATCTTCTGCATCTCCAGGGAAGAAAGATTCGTGGGTGGGACAGCAGATGAAGGGCTCAAGTTGGAAATGAACACGCACCTGAAGACAAGAGTTGTCATTTTGTTTGCTATAGGCCTGAAAAGAAGCTAACACCATGAGAAGATATCTCCCAAATGTGACTCAAGGGAATGCTTACATACCTGATTCGGTGGCCTTCTGCTTCAAGGCGAAGGCAGTTCACCATTCCCAAAATTCCTGAGTTTGCACTACTGGTGGCAGTCAACCACACAGGCTTCTCTGATGGGTCAGCCAAGACCTCCTACAGGACAAACCCCAAACTGTTTTACTAGGAACCACGAAGAAAATAACCCTCATATCCTAAGTTATAGATTAATAACTTCTACTTTATTAAAAGTAGCTGAATACATACACACATTCCTCTTCTAACACTCCTAAATATCTCATTTAGAAATTATAATGATTTTATTATCAGAAATTCAGATACCTAGGACACAGGAATTCTCACCTTTAAGGATTCAACCCACTTATAGTTTGTCTCATCTACTGGCAGAAAAACAGGTGTTTTGATAGGAGCTTGCCGACGGCACAGGAAAATAACTGAGCCAAAGAATGACTTCTTCATGGCAACAAGATTCAATGAAGCTTTGCTGAGTAAGTCCTCCCACTGAGCCTGTCAAATCAGCAAAGCAACAAATTAACAGCAAAGTCAAAAGTCAATTTTTCTTGCTTTTTCTTGAAAACTTGCTCTGTATTGTCTCAGTACAAATACATGTTTGATTAATTTTATCCACACCTAAACTACTCATTCTTTCCTAAAGGATCTTCCAAAAGTGGGAGTACAAGTATCTCAAAGTCCTGGTAAGGGAACGAGTCTTAGGAACACACTAGCAGGTGTGCAAAACACCTGAGCAGTGACCACGCTGTCAGATTCCACAGGGTAGTTCAATGTGTCTACCCTATGTCACATAAGCCCTGTTTGCACAGAGATGAGGGGAAGCACCCATATATCTAAGTTACACTGAAATGGCATTTCAGAAAAATAAAAGAATGAAGAAGTATGTATGGCATATCCAGAAACACTTAAAGATCTACTATCTGAATGAAATAAAGATGACTGCAGGCTCTCAGAAAAGCATCCATTTGCTTTTCATATGCTAGGCACAGACCAGCAGAAGGTTTTTACAGTGTAATCCTTTATATCAAGGGCCAGGGACACTGTCTCTATCTAGAAACCTTTGAGAACTATATGAAGTCCTGCATGCTCTTGCCTGGCTTGTATAATTTTCTTCAGAGAAGGTGCGTTCAACTGACATGTATCTTCCCCCAGGGATTTGCTAATACCAGGCTGCTCTTACTAATGACAGATCTATGTTTTTTGTTAGGGATGCCAGTAGCATCTCAGTGTCTTCTCTTTATCTCCCTGTTTACTGGGAAAGATGCAGAGCAAAGAACTTACTCTTTCTTCTCAAATCCCCTTGGAAAATGTCTGCAGGAAGTGAAGGGCTAGAATCCATGTAATTGCAAAATTCTAAATCCAACTACCCCACCCCAGAATTATAAACAAAACTCAAACTCTTAGAAGTACTACTCTCTTCTTATTCTAGAAGAAGAGAGCTGAGAGGCTGCATGCCCTCAAATCAGGAAAAATAGGTAAGTTCTGTAGAGGTGCATTTTTCCATTACTGCTTGGTCTAACCGCTGCCAAGAGAAGATGATGCCCCAGCTTCCACCCTTACCCTTGCCATTCACTCTCCTCCTCTTGTGCCAGCTTTGGCATTAGTTTATCTGCATGATATACTAGCTTGAGGATATAATGCTGACACTCTTCTCTCCCTCCCACAACTTCTCAGGGCTTATTTTACTGCATCTCATTATGGGATCAGATAATGTAGGGAGGAGGAAAGGAAGAAAAGAAAAATAGAAGAGAAAAGCCTTCCTTCTGGGAGCTCTTTAATGTTAGAAGAAATTAACTAGCTTGTAAAATTGCAGTCTAGGCAGTAGTATCAAAAGTAAGAGAGAGATTCTGATACCGAAGCATTTCAGGATCCTACAGCAGTAAAGCTGTACCTCACCTAGCAACACAGCACGTCATCTTAACGATCAAGGAATTTTCCTGGCCAGTATTTTCATACAGGTTAGACAGATATACAAAAGACAATGAATAATTTTCAGTGCATTAAGAAAGGCTTTCCCAACTGAACCTACAGTTCACTCTCTCAACCTAATATGTAGTAATTTGCAAGTCCTCTCTTCTGAAGAAGCATTTATTAGATATTTCTGCAGAAAGCTTCAATGGAAAGGCATGCAAGCAACGCCTGAGGTTGTGCTCATCATACATTCATCATCAGGGCATCTGCAAGCAGCAGACTCAGACTACCCAAGGTGAAAGTATCTGTTCTTCCAGGAGGCTTACCTCACTTAGGAAGCTGTGTTTCTGCTGCAGATCTGGGCTTGTAAGGAAACTGACAATTTCTCCAAGAGTTTCTCCCTTAAGAAGAGTGTGTAGCAAAACAAACCCTCCTTCTTTCACAGCAGCTGCCAAATTAGAGAGTATTTCAGTGGTATTCACTAAAACACTTGTTGAACAGTTGTATACCACCAGGTCAGCATTGGTCAGATTTCCAGAGGGAGGGGTAGATGGATCCCACTGCCTAGAGTCAACACCAGAATCTTGTAGCTCTGTTTCAATAGCTGAAAGGTTTTCCAGGACGCAGTCAGTGGCAATGTAGTCCACCTGCAACAGGGGCTGAGCATTCAAAATACTTTTCACACGAGAGAACAGTAGTCCATTTCCTGCATTAGCCTGTGGGGAAAAAGAAAAGGAGAAACCACATCAAAACATGAGTGATATCCAGAGTTACAACCCAAACAACAGCAATATGTAATCAGGTTACTGGAAGGCCTAGAAACACTAGCTACGGCCCCATCCCAGGCTTCCAACTAACCTCTATTATCTTCATCCTATGACTGATCATGTTCTCCAATGCCACATCCAGGCAAGTCCTCAACTCTGCAGAATCCAGCAATCCACTGAGAAGAGGGTCATTTTGGAAGTGCATTTTCTCTCGAATCACAACTTGTTGCAGCTCAGAATGGAGGTTTCCATTCAGTTCCAGACGGCAGATTTCAGTGAGGATATGCTGAAGGCCCTTCTGTGTGGATGAGGACTCTGTAGCAGCCACTGCAGTTTCTAGTCCAGGGATCACTAATTTGACCCCATGCACTGCCACCTTGGACTGTAAGTTCTGGATCAGACCTATAGAATAGACGGAGAAATAAAGGGAAGAGTCAAGACTTTCCAAGAATTCTTTTCCTCTTTGCCTCCATTTGCTACACCGGCTGATCAGCACGACATACATTAGCCCAGCCATACAGATACAGTGCAGCCTCTGTACATTCACATGATTACGTACTGAGCAGTAGTTGCCCCAAACAAGTAGGCAAAACCCACACAGTTACCTGTGGTAAGACTGACTGAAAGAGGGAAACAAACAGGAAACTTCTGATTGATTTAGGGAGCTGTGGAGCAAAATTTTAAGTTTCTACAGATAGGAAAATACTAAAATGCCTTTTTGCTTTATAAACTGATGGGAAATAGTTCATCCTGACTGAGGATAAGGAACTGGATTACAAAAAATAAAATATTCCCACACAGCTTAGGAAAAAACCCCTATGGGGGCAGTATTTAGATGCTGCAGGGGAAAACTAAGGGGAAAAGAAAAAGGGAACTCTTTAAAATCTGTTGCCAAATCTAAGGATGAGCATGAAGACACTTCACCAACACAGAATGAAAAAAAAAATTACTGTCTCAAGATGAAGCAAAATTCACCACTAGAGTAAAGTTTTTTAAAAATGTAACTTTTTTTCTCTTTGATGAAACGGCACTTAAAGTGATTAGTTTAGTGGATGTCTCCCCATCCAAAAACACTGTATTTAGCTACAAGTTTCACAACAGACTGAACTGTTCTTATTCAATTCTTGGAGCAACCAATTGTTTTGATGTGCCTCACTAAATCATTTTCCCTGTTTGGATATGTGCCCACAATCAAATGGGAACAAGGATGTCACCTTGCCTATCTCAGCAGTTCACAGCGAAAAACAAAACAAGATTAAAAACTCATTTAAGTAAGCTCTCCTGTCAGTGTCTAAAGCAACTAGGTTGGGTTTCTCCTTAAAGATTATTTCTGCCTCTCTGCTTGCAGAAGAGGTCATGCCATCTGACACCACCTCTGACTGTTATAGAAGGATAGATGTTCTTCATGGCTTTTTACTCTTTCCCACATTCTAGAGATCTCAGGCAGAACTAGCTTTTAGCTTCTAGCAGTCGTACAGAGAATCCTTGCTGAAGTCTTCTACAGAGACCAACACTTAATATCTTGGATGTTCTGAAGGAGTATGAACAGCTTCTCTCAGACACTTCTCTCAGCCTAGAAGATTCTCCTAGTATGACAAGAAAGCAATCCCACTCTACCTTTGCAGCGCTCCAGATAGGCATGAAGATCGGCACTGGAAGACAAACAACTACTCTCAGTGTAGGGCACAAAGCAGAATTTTTCCAGGGTGGGAGGTATCTGTTCCTGTTGTCGTCGTGGTGCCACAGAAGCATGAAGACCATTGATCTGAACACCTCCTGATTTAAGGCTATCAAGGCAGTGGTCCACAACAACTTCCAAAGCTGGAAGTCAGGAAAAAAATGTAAGTTTGAAAAGAAAAAAATATTTTGTTCAAGGTGATCTGATGAACAGTGTAACATCAGGCTCTTACATAGGTTACAGAGTTGCAGAATAGCTTGGAGACTAAGAGGTCCCCCCCCAAGTCCATCCTACTACTTCAGAATTCACACATTCACCCAGTAGTCAAAGCAACCAGCAAAAGTTCAAGCATGAGAGACATTACCTTCCATATTGTCCTGGTATTGGCACACATGCTCTTGATGCAGCACTGGATCAATACAGACTGAGCGAATCCTCGTGGGTAAGCGCAGACTGCGGCCAGTCTCAGGTAGGATCAGCATATGTAGCAGAGTGTCAAGGAATGTCACCCAGTTCCCGTTCCACAGAACTTTCCCTGCACTTGCTGCAGAAGAGGAAGAGAAAGCCTCACTATTTCATCAGATGCCAGAATGTCATTGCTTATTAAATGCCAAGTTTGGTATATGTACCCAGCTTCCCCTGTAAACTCCACCAGACAGTTATACGTTGGAGAGAACAGCTTTCCCAATGCTCTATTAGAACTTCTCTTTGTTCTCTCTTATCACACAATGTATAGTTACCTCACAAGGCACAGTCAGCTGAACTGTTAATACAAATAGAATTAAAAGATCAAATAGTCATCATTATAATATCCAGGCTCATTGTGCTTCATTTGACAGGAAATTCACCTTCACTGTTGCATTCTAGAACACCCTGGAAAGTTGGTCCATAATTATATCCACGCAGATGCAGCTCTTGATAAATATCTTCTTTCAACAGCCTGGGCTTTGAGATCCTGTCTACCTGAGTCCGAAAGCCATCTGGCTGGTTACAGAGATTCTTCTGAGCAGTGTTTTCTAGGAGGGAAATCTTCCCTGAAGGGCACAGTAACAAGAATAACAATCATTACCAATGTTTATCAATAATGGATTTTACTAAGACTGTATATATCCACTTAGATTTCCTTCACTTACCACTCACAGCCAGATTCCCATTTCCTGAGACCTCAAAGAAGTGGGAGACAGGCATGAGTCTTACTTCCAGCTGTACTGATCCTGCAAGAAACATCAAGGAAGACAGGACTGTGAAGTCATTTATTTCTACCATCCTCAAGCAGAACTTCTTCTCTCACTATCTCTCGACTCACTGCTCACAACACATAGTAAAGATGACCATAATGTATACTACTTGACTGTATGAACCCATTCCTCTGCTGCATTCTTCTTTATAGTCTCTCTCCTGCATTCCTCCTCACTTTTCCCATGCATTCATTCCCTCCCACTCCCTCCATCTTCACTACACAGTTGTGCAGTTATACCAGCGCTCCTCACCCTTTTTGGGAATGATAGTTGCCTGATGAATTTTGACATCTTCAAACATAACGGCCATTTCCTCCATGACCATGCCAAGAGATCGTGCCAGTGTTCGCCAAGCCAGCACTAGGTACCCAGTTGCTGGGTACAAAACTCTGCCATCAATGCAGTGACCAATCAAGTAGTGGTCGGGAGAGTCAGGGCCCACATCTGTCAAAGAACAAAGAGCAGAATAAAAATAATAAAAACACTCTAATAGAGAGTTTAATTTTACCCCTCAATATCTACAAGAGGGGCTAGGTTCTCCAACTACCCTGCTTGACAATATGCAGCTCTTAAAATTACTCTTAGTCTAAAGCAACAGAGGTTCCTGGTTAGTTCATGTTCTATCATCCCATCTCAGAAACAGATACAGGTTTTTTTCAATCCAAACCAAACATTTAAGCTTCAGAGGATGGCTTCCAGGATGTTGTTTTGAGTATTCTTTTCTTAGTTTTACAAAAGGAAACACACAGGTAAAACAGGAGAGTGACAAACAAATAATAAACCCCAAACCAGCAACACACCAATATTGTAGATGGAACCAGATGCAGAGCCTTTGGAACCTGCTGGAAAGTCTTCAGCTTTTGGAACATCCCAGTCCTGACTGTGGTCCCATTTGATGTATGGAGAAATAAGGGGTGTTCCAACAGGGACAGGGTATTCCACAGATGGGAACAAGTTATTTCCAAGAACATTTATCCTAAAAAGACAAGAATTATCAAGACAGTGGGGAAGGGATGGAAAGAAAAAGTAAGGAAAAAAATTGGTTATAATACTTAAGAGGTCAGGCAGTAATAGGTCTCAGACTACATGTCCGAGATGTAGAACATCTTGGACATGAACACTTACTGCAGCCAATTCTGTAATTAACACTCTATAAGATGCAAAGTTTATTTGCAGAAGCTAGTTCCAGGTTCCTAGGCCTTTAAAATGGGACTTGTCTTTAAAAGGCACCTTCCCCACCCAAGCAGTCTCTAACCCAGAGGAACACTTCACAAGTGAGCAGGTATGTAAAGCACAAGTGTACATCCCATTTTTTCAAGGTTTCTTGAAGGAGTATTTGAATCCACGTGAAGACATGCATATTAGAGAAGAGACCTGAATTCCCTTCCGTTATCCCGCTCACCCTCCTCCCCTAGTCTCCTTACCCAGTTAAATGAATCTTTCCAATCTGTGTTAGGAAGAATTCCAAATTATTTTTTTGTTCTTTCTTCATCAAAGGTAGAATGGTGCAAGTTGGTTTCAAACTTCTCCTCAAGATAGCCTGGTCAAGCAGAATCCATAAATCACTGGTGGAAGGCATTACTTACTACTCTGCCTCTTAGTTTTTGTCTATAGGTCTCAAACCATTTATGTATCTGTGCCAGGAGTTCTGTGCTAGCTGCTGGCACATAAGATCACTTTAACAGGGAGGAGTCCCCTTCCAGCAACCCAAGCTGTTGCACATCTGGTAAAGCAGAACCTACAGAATATTAATGTAACTCTGCCAAAACACAAATATCCCTTTCCCAAGCAGACTGTGAACTGAAATCAAAACCTGCACTTGAAGAGCTGCAAAGTCACCTTCTCATGCCTCTCACTTGCACACACTGCATTCCCAGGGGCAGCACCTTCTAGTCTGAAGTATCCTAGAGCATTTTTCAAGTGAAAGCTATTAGACAAAAAAACTCAGCCTTGAACACCTGACCCAATTTTTATCTTCTCTTCAATGTGATCCCATGGTCTTTACATGAGAAAAGAAAGGAATGGAAGAGAAAATCAGAACACTCTCAAACCCAGACAATGAAGACTTAGTCACTTGCATTAGAGTCCAAAATGGTTCAACGATTTCCACATGAGGCATATAGTCTCTTTATTGAGAAAAATATCTGCCCAATTTAAAAACTATACTCGATTCTCCCTTCAAGTCACTTTCAAAGCATAAGACTAAGATGATGTAGTAAAAATACACAGGACTGAAACTCAGAAGCACTGTATAACTATTTATCTTGATTCATGAGTAAGTACTATTCTTCCTAAGGCTTCTCCTCTTGTGTGCCACTGACCAAATAAAAAAGACCAGTCCTTGAGACTTAAGAGACAGAGACAACACCACACCACTGATCCTGAGGACCAAGTATTTCCCAACACATCTCATGTTTTGCATTCTATACTATGGAGCTAATTCCACAAGAATCAGTTTTTACAGTGTGGGGAGAAAGGAGTAATGATCTAATCTCATTAGGGAAAGGAATTTAAGAAGAAAGCAAGCTCCTGTGGTCTCAGACTACCTGGTCTAGGAGAAGAGTGGAAAACACCACTGCCATCCACCACCTTTTAAGACAAAACCACAACCCAAATTCAGTGTACAGATGGTAACAGATTTTTTTCATAGAGAAGGCCTGTTAAGTTTTTGCATGTCTCACACTACCATAATTTTTGCACACACTCTCCATTAGATCGAAACAATGAAATGCTTTCCTTACTCATTACGCAGTTCAGAAAGCTGGCTATCAGTTATCTGAAGTGCATAGGAACGAAGAGCAGCAATAATGTGAATGTCTGGGTGAGAAAACGGTGGTGTGTTAGGTTTTTTTTTATTTTTAACATTAACATACACCACTCCCTAAAAAAAACCACAAAGAAACAAACAAAAACCCAAACATTAAAACTGGGAAAAGCTCAGAAGTACTGAAAGAAGCAAATGTTCTTAGAAGTAGGGGGGGAAAAAAAAAGCTGCAGTCTTCCCTAGTCCTCAGACCTTCTAACTCCTTGCAACAGCACGATACTATCAATATAGTGTCATACTAAAACAATCAAATACAATACCTGTAAAAGAGCATGTGGAGCAATCTCTACTACAACAGCATTCTCTGGAATATGCTTCAGACCTTCATGGAACAGCACTGGATTCACCAGGTTATTCACATGGTACTCTGCAGAGGAATTCTTAGCCAGATCACTTTGCCACTGAGATTCATGGATAGATGTACTGATCCATCGTGCCGAGCGAGGTTTAGGGTGTGGAATGACCTACAGACAGTCAAAAAAGAAGGACAGGAGAAAGTTACAAGTCATAGAGAACAATATGATAGACAAAAGCAAGCAGCTCCTCCTTCTTGCATGTCATTTCTCCCAGGCTGATTGCTGAGGACATTGTTCTGCTCGAGGCCATGTGATTTCAAACATTAGATCTCATAGAGGTCTACATGCTCCTCAAGAGATTTTCTGTTTCTTCTGAAGAAAGGAGTCCCCTTAAGCTCAACATACCCTATAGTCAACCTAAGTGCTGGAGCATAAGCCATGCAAGCCATGGTTTGGCAGTATTACCTTTCTCAGTGCACTGAGCAGTGTTGGTGCAATAGATGCCATGTAATGGGAGTGAAATGCGACGCCAGCACTGCGCACCTCCTTTGCAAACACACCATCTTTCTTCAGATTGGCCACAAACTCATTCACAGAGTCCTAAGAAGAAAAATATAAATTAACTAAATATTTGGGATCTGTACAAGCCACTGTAGTCCCTCTATACTCTTCATCAGTTGCCATTCAAGGGGTGCCACAGCAGGGATGAGGTTATTGCCCTTCTCAGTCTTAATTTATATTATTTATTATAGGCATGGACATAGAGGATAATTTATCATCCTCTATGCCCATGGATATAAGAGACATTTTACTACTAGCTTACTGAGGCACTAATATCACTTCCTCTCACAGACTATATGAGTGTCTAAGTTTATACAAAGTATTATGTCCACTCCACCACTTCAATCCAGCTCCCCTTTGCAAGCAGCTGAACTCTAGGTAAGCTTTATGCTTTCTCAAACCTGAACTTCACAGGTCTCACTTACAATCCCCAGTATGCATTGTATCAGTTCCATGCTTACCAGAGGCCCCGAAACAGTGACAGTGTCCTCAGAGTTGTGACAGGCTGGTACCACATTTGGAGGACAGCGTTGTTTACATTCCTCCCATGTCAGACCTGTAGAAGGAAGACCACAGGACAACAAAAGTGTTTCTAGCTATGAGCCTCATAAGAGGAAGCAATCTGAACTGCACAGTCACTGTGCTCAATTCAGCTCTTTGCAAAATTGGGAAGTACTTGCAAAAGACTGACCGGTATCTCCCCCTCCCCTCCAAAGCAATTCTGCAAAAGCTAAGAATATTTACCCTAAAGCTTTAATTTATCACAGTTATGCTGAACACAAGAACAGAAGGCCAAATCTTTGCACCATCCCATTAATAAGTGAGGTGGGGGTAACCCTCACACTTTCAAAGGAGCTACAGAATTGGTTGTTCAGTCTCATGTCATCAATTAGCGTGAAGCCCACTTGTTCTCTCCCCTGTTCTAGCTTGGATTGCTGAGAGACACAAAATATCCACTGAAATCAGTAACTCTAGTGAGATGCTAGGTTAACATATGAAGCATCTGTTCATACATTACACAGATACAAGTCACAGGAAGAACCAGAACTCAACATCAGATTATCAAAAACATACTATACGCAGCTTTCAAAGTTCTATGATGTATACAGTCCAATATACTGCATTATGCCTGCAACAGCTTTTCTCCCAAGTGTTTCAGGTTTTAATTGACTACTGTGTCCAATAAGAAATATAAGAACGGTGCTACCAATAATAATTTTACTTTTTAACGTGTACATTACTATAAAGCCACACCACAAAGCAAAACTGCTGGATCCAAAATTTTACCCGACAGTGGGAAAAACTATGACTTACACAACCACAAAGCAAAGCTTGTTCAGGAGAAAGCTTATTCCTAAGTGCTATTAGGTTGTAGTAAATTCTACTAGCCAGCGGCCGACTACATCATAGTGGCTTACTGTTTTCACATCTCATTACTCTTGAAGACAATCAGAAGCCTCCATTTGAAGAAAATTACAAAAAAAGACCAAAAAAACCAAAAAATATACACATCTGTGTATATATGATATCTATCTATCAAGAGGCAAAAAACTCAGTGCTTTACATTTCTGCCTTGTTATTTATCAGGCCTGTCATTGGTTACCTGACAATAAATCCCTTCATTTCCACTTAAATTACCAAAATCCTGATGTATTCCAGGACAGAGATCACTGCCATTGTACCCACTTAAATATGTAAGAACCTGTTCTATATCAGAGGAAAACAAAGAAGAGGCAACAGTGGTCAAGATTTTATAGACCTGATAGTTTCAGAGACCAATTTTATCCCAATGGCATACAGCAGAGATCAGATGCACTCTTTTGGTAAGGGTGTACCTACCAACAGCAGCCATTCCTCCTGGAGGCAATTTGGCCTCTGTCACGCATCGTCCCCGCCAATAAGCAGCGAGAATGGCTTCTTCATGACTTAAGGAGTTGTCTGCATAGCCACAAGCTAGTTCTCCCACTGAGTGGCCCAAAATCCCATCGGGCTGCAGACCTGCAGCCTTCAGCATATCAATCTGAGCAATCTGCAAGCAGAAGTAAGATTACTGATTCCATGGTAGAGTAAGCAGATGTCAGGCCTCAACGGTACACAGCAGTAGGAATACATGATAAACTTTTTGGTACAGACATTCTTGGCCTTACTGCTTTTTTTTCCGCCACAACTATAGCTCCATCCTCCTTTCAAGGCAATCCCAAGAATCATCATGCAACCCCAGTATTGTCTGGGCCTTTTCACAATGTAATTTTCCATTAAGAAAGTATTTCCAACAACATGAGGCTGCCAAGAATGTGTCTGTACAAAGTAAGAGGCAAGACCAGCTTTCCAGACCGCTTTAAAAGCTTGGTCTCTAGTTTATCAAGAAACTATAAATCCCACATTGACAGATTCACGAAGAGGCTTCATTCAGCTTGACTTGAAATATGTTCATTTGCAGAACAAATTTTAGAGGACATTAAATGGAATCTTGAGTTGTGGCACAAACATTTGCCTAAAACTTAAAGACGTTCCTAAATCTTTTAAAGGAAGAAACTGTGCCACATATACACACAGATACACATGCAAATCCATTCAGACCAATATTAGTCCAACCACCTTGTAAGAAAAAAAGCGGTGAGGCCAAGAATGCCTGTACAAAAAAGTTTGTTATGTACTCGTAAGTGGCAAAGCCCAAAACCGTCAAGGGCACAATACACTCCCTCCTCTCAGAGAGATTTTTCCAACAGCTGCCACTTGCTAATTACACAAAACAAGCTTCCATTAATCAGTATAAAGTGTTACCAGCCAAACAGACACATTAGCAGAAGGTGGTTAATGTGGATTGAGTCCACTGCCCCCTCCACTAGCCCTTTGAGTCTTGCCTGAATAGCAGCTAGTCCAACAAATGCATGGACAGTGTCATCAAAAGTGTTCTCATTTGCTTGCAGCAGCAGGTCTGAGACCTTCAGGCCTGTGTTCTTCAAAGCCTCATCTGAACGCAATATAGACTGGCGAAACAGATCCAACTTCATAAGGCTCACGCCCATGCCTTTCCACTGTGATCCCATGCCTGCAGGACAGGCAAGGAGAAAGCAAGCTTTTAGTAATACTCTGAAACAGGAGTAGGCACAACACACTTCCTCTGGCAGTTAAAGAATTCTAACTAAGAGCAGAACACCATACATTTCTTACATTCTCTAAATTAGGCACTGCTTTTTATTTTGCTGGATTTTGCTATAATTAGAAGACAGTTAAGTTGGAAGGTTTTGAAAAAATACAGAAAACACAAGACTCCCAGACATGTCACAGAATTGCAAAATATTTCCTCATGCTACACTGTAAAATAACATTAGAGCACAGGATACAATTGCTCAAGCCCCAGATCTAAAGAGGAATGGAAAAGCTTGGACTCAGTCCTGCACACCTACCTGAGCATATGTACCAGAGTGGTCTACCAGATGCTTGAACTTGCTGAACCTCTTTTATGTCACTTTCAGTGCCAACCAGTGTGTAGCCCCTGTAGGGCATGGAGGACACAGGAACTGCAGAGATATCGCTGAGCAGGCTTACAAATGGGCTGCATCCTCCATGTTTTCTGCTCTCTTGAATTAGTGTTTCCACAGCTTCCTGGGTTCTGCCAGAAATCTGAACCAGTCTTGGGATGTTACAAGTTTCCAGAGGCTGGCATTTTTTCTTATTTGGCCTCAGAATGACATGAGCATTAGCACCTCCGAAGCCAAAAGAGTTGATACCGATAAGGCCACCTTTCACTGGTGTTGGTTTACAAACTACCTCCAGAGACCCATCTTGTAAGGCAGGAATATCTGGATTTGGGGTATTGAAATGAAGATTTGGAGCCCACAGTCCATGTTCCAAAGAGAGAATGACCTGAAAGAAAAAACAAGAGTGTTCTCTGCTCCACACTGCCTCATCACAAACACTCTTTTGGTGTTATTATTTTACTACAAATGACCATGCAGCATAGTCTGAAGCAGTTCTCTGTGTTTGGATAAAGGGACATTTCAGAGAACAGCATTATTGATGTTACTGAGGTAGGAACTGCATCACCTAGGCAAATTTCAAGACCATGCACGAAGTCAGTAGGGAAGTTGAGTGTAGTAGGATAAAGTTTAGCTTCCAGTCTCTAACTGGCAGGCCATGCAGTCTTCCTGGAAAGGCAGCCTAGGTACTATCACATCATCTTTTTCCCCCTTTCAGATTCCATCTCTTTATTACACTCTACTTCATCCTTCCGCAGTCACACACAGTCACAAATCCTCTTCCTTATCACAACAAAATGCTTCTATTTCTTGCTTTGCTGCAAAAGAACCAAGCTGAAGCACTGGCTAAGAAGGCTGTTTTGCTGCTTTACACCCGTTTGTTGTCTTCTTCATTAAAAAAGCAGAAACGTCAGACCGGGCAGAACTGGCAGAGCCAAAGGAAAGTACTGAAACAGTGTGAGGAACAAAACAGCTGAGCCAAAAAAAAGCAAGAGCTTGCTTCCCTCAGTAGGTTCTCGCTACATACAGCTCATCACACCAAGCCCACATTCATCTGTGGAACAAGCCCAGCAAATTGCACACTACAAGGTCAGCTGCAAACACAGTGTGCTCTGTATGTCTGACAGTTCCTTCACCACCCCAGAATGGTCAGAGAGACATGCTGCCTTGGGAACTGTTCTTCCAAGTTGATTGTCAGACATGGCAGCTTACCTGGGAGAACAACCACTATAAATATACGACTTCAACTCACAGGCAACATGTTTAAAGCTGTAGTCTAAGTATTTTCATGCATGTTGTCCTACACCTAACAATACTATGCACTTTGAATGTGCTGTTGCTTTACACTGATACATATTGTACTTTAAGTTTGCCATGGTTCCTACCTAGGTTTGAGAGCACAGTACAGTGAGCATACCACCAGTGCCATCAAAAAGCTTTGTCTCTGTTGCAAAGCAAGTGATTAGACAGTCTGAGTAATTCAAATATGCAGGTGAGCTTTCTCTTCCTTACCAGAATTTGACTGAAGAGGCCTTGGCAAGCCTTAGTTTCGTTCCTACCTATCCATATAATTAACGGATTCTCTTCAAAGCTGAAGTCTGATACTTTCAAGTTCTAACTTCCTGACACCTCACACAGCGGCGTGTTATGGAATTTCGGAAGAAAACATTTACACAAACTGCAGACATCCTGAGACAGTCACTGTCTAAGAAACACTGGGTTCGGTATAGAGGTGGGGGCAACAGTACCTCAAATTTATCATCCTGTCCTAACAGATCACAAAACCACACTAAACAAAGTACTTGTTACATAAAACACAATATGGATTGGGAAGCTTATTTTATGACTAAGCTATCAGTCCTTCCAAGAAGAAGGTGTCTGTCAGAGATAAAGGCACTAAAAAACCCCTAAACTTTTCTCTACAGAGAGATGGACACTGCTATCACCATGTAGGTGAGGCTAGCCACAATAAGTTGTATTTGGGTCACAAGTAACCACTTTGAAGAGTCAAAAATTCTAGCAGTGGCAGTGTATGTGACTTTGGTTTGCAGGGTTCTATGGTAATAGGCTTACAAGCAAGTGTGAACATTAGCTAGCTCTCTGCTAAGCAGTTTAGCAGCCAGAGCCAATAGATGACTGTCTGCCTACAGCAGTAGTTAGCAAGCTGGTTGCTAAGACAGAGTTATTCATGCTGGTAGCCTCATCCCAGAGAACTCACCTGGCTTCTTGCCATCCTAAGAGAGAAGAGGAAGAGACGATACATCCCTGACAGAAAGCCAGAAAGATCAGCTGCTCTTTTGGCACTGAAAGCCCACACTGCCTCTCATCTTTGGTTACTGCCAACTACTCTAAACATCTAAATCCCTCTATGTGTATGTGCCTCAAACCCAAATGACTTGCAGCAGAGTTCTGCTGGAAGGTCCAGTGTAAGGATTGACAAAGTCATCAACAAGGATTAACAGAAGGATCCCAAGGCCCTCATTCTGAGCAGAGCTACGCTCGTATAGAATTCAGCAGGAAGCGGGAATTTAAGTGTGTGCACAACAGCAGAGGGCAACCTGAGCATCTAGTGGTTTGCAGGACAGCCACCTGAGCTTTTAAAAGAATTCACATGTGAAGCAAGTAATTCATGAGAAACACCTGAGTTCTTATCATTATTAATGAACATTTTACCCTGAATCGAGGCAGATTTTGCTTACACCAAACAAACAAAACCCCACACACTGGCATTGCCCACCATCCCAAATTTTCCTTCTCAAAGCTCCTGTTACCTTGGCTAACGCAGCAAGCCCTGAGGCAGGCTCTGGATGACCCATATTTGACTTGGTTGATCCGATCAACAGTGGTTCCCGCTCACACTCACAGAAGATACTTGTAATGCTATTTACTTCCTGTGGATCTCCAACCTAGTATGAAGAGAATCAGAATGGCTATTACTGAGCACTTCCAAAACACACCCCAAAAGAGAAATCGGAAAGATTATGGTGTCTGGGCAAAGTCCAAAAGTAGTGAAGCAGAACATATTCTACTAATTGGTAGAAGGCAAAAGGATTTCACTTTGGGAAAACAAAGAATAATTTAACAGAAAAGTGTGACAAGTGATGGAAGGGAAGAAAACATTCAGTCCTTAAGGGACCATGCTGACCTTGGTGCCTGTTCCATGAGCTTCAATATACTCCACTTCTTCAGGTTTGACACCACTTTCCCTGTACAAAGATCTGACCAACTGCTTCTGCACCTCTCCAGATGGGAATGTCACACCTAGGATCAAAACTGCCATCAATTCCACTCTCGTATCAGGTGCTTCTTGTTCTGATTTTAGCATCCTTTCATTTGCTTTGGGCTGCTAGGTCTCTCCCCAAAGAAACAAACTAAACTAAAGACTTTTTCACCGTGTCCTTAGCACCAAACTCTCAGGCTCTTTGTAAGAAGAGCAGAGGAGCCAGAAATTAACCTAAAGCAATGAGTTAGACCAAGGTGGCAAGATACTGGTTAACAAAATACTAGATGTCTAGATTAAGTAAAACATGTGAAGCTTTGTGTTGCCACAGCTAGAGAGCAGGAGAAGCTGGACAACAGTAGGGTAAGAGCTTTACAGTTGTAACACTGTACCTACATTTCTGCCATCAGTGCAGAAGTTACTGCAGAGATGTCATGAGGAATGCTAAACTAGCAAGAGTACATCACTGTTACTTCAGTACAAACCACCACTTCCAAAACACGGTTCTGAACTTTGCATTATCAAAATCAGAAAATGAAAAAAACCCTTCAAACACAAAAAACAATTTACTCATCTAAAGAACCTTACAACAGACCATTTTTTATGGCAAAGACTCTAGACCAAACAGTTCTGTAGGTATCTCACTTTTCAGCAGCTCAAGACCCACCTTGCTCCTTAAAGCCATCAGTGTTCACTCCAGCATTTACTATTGTGGCATAGATCCTCTTAGCCATAGACCTCTTGGTCAAAAGAACAACAACAGCAGCTTCAGAGCGACAATATCCATTTCCTGAGAGCAGAGAGAGAATGAGCCATGACTTCTACTCTGCTTTGTAAAATGTTGCCAAACACCATGCAGTAAGATTACCTCTTACAATAGACTGATTTGAGAATTTGATATATCTATTTATTTTAAAGAAAAGTGTCGTGACCTAGAAAGACACAGTGCCAAGAGACAGCTAATTTTCCCCCCAGAGGCAGAAGTACGAACCATACGGTATCAGTTTCTTCCCCACAGTTAGTTTTCCAGGTTCAATGGAGGATGCAATAGATCAGGTACACGGTATGTCCCACACAGTGCACCCTGGAACAACTACAAGGTCAGCTCTTTGCCGTATTTAAAGAGCAGCTGGTCACAGACTGTACAGAAAGTTACCCTCATACAATATAAGCTTTTCTACTAATGACTTACCTGAAACATCAAAAGCCTTGCAGGCACCATCAGGACTAAGCATACCCAGCTTCATGAACTGTACAGATGTGTTGGGTTTCAGCAAGAGGTTGACCCCTCCTACTAGGGCTGCACTGCACCGGCCATGACAAATTGCCTTATAAGCATTTTCCAGAGCGATGAGACTAGAGGAGCAGGCTGTGTCAACAGTTAGGCTTGGTCCTTAAGAAACATAAGGAAAAACAACCTTTATTTCCCAGATTCTTCTCCAAAGACTACAGAATGGGATTACAAGAAACATTAAAAACAATGTTAAATAAGAGTTGCTTCAGAACATAGCAGCAGATAAATCTGATGCAATGGGAGGCCAGAACCACCACCTCTGCCTATTTACAAGGTAAGGCATGAGAAAAATGGGAAAAAATTGTGAACAGACCTGCTTTAAGGGCATTTTAAAAAATTCCGTCTCTCCATCTAAAAGAGAACATAACTTTACCGGCAAGTCTCACCTAATTACCCATTCTCATCAATAAAAATCCCTTGCCATTCCTGATGCTGCCGCCCTTGCCATTATCTCTGTTCTCTGCTGCAATCCACATCAATTTCCACCTCTCCGTTCCTTTCAATACCATACATGGATTGAATAACACCCATGCCTTCAATGACAATTTCCACAGCTCTCCTACTTCTTCCACTTTACTCAAAATAAAGCCAACTACTACAGTCAGTAGCAGTTTATTTCCAGTATAGCCAACTTCCACACATCTCGATACCAAATAGCAGTCTAAAAGCCAGAAAGGACTTCATAATAAAGGCTTCCTGACATCACTATCTTTCAAATGAACACCAGTTATGACCAGCAGCAGCAGCTGGGTTATAAAGCCTTACAGGGAGTCCTATCATATAGTCACTCTATTTTTTTACTTCTCATATGCCTTCTTAAAATAGCTACATGCTATTTTCTCTTTCCAAAACAGGTCTGTGCCATAATATCCATCCCAGTCCTCTACAGCAACTGTGGTACAATCATGTTGAAATTGCAATGGCTGATCAGCATCAGTAAGTTTGGGGGGCACTTACCTTTCAAGTCAAAGAAGTAGGAAACCCTGTTAGCAAGCATAGCACGCTGACAGCCAGTCATACTGTATCCCACAAGCTCTTCTGGATCTTGGCTAAGGGCTTCGGCAGCTTCTGACCCACTGGCACCAACCCATACGCCTGTGTCTGTGCCACGAAGGGTCCCTGGATTAATACCTATGGGGAGTGGAAGGTAGATTACAGTAAACCAAATGAGGGGCAAACGGGAGAGATACCAGATACACCGGCACCAGTTCACCAAAAACTACTTATTGACTGAATGGGAGAAAAATCACAGCACATGAAAGCAGAGAAGCAGAAGTTCATTTCACTAAGTCACAGAATCACAGCATGTTAAATGTTGGAAGGGACCTTAAAAGATCATCTAGTCCCAACCCCCTGCCATAGGCAGGGACATCTTACACTAGACCAGACTGCTCAGGACCTTACCCAACCTGGCCTTGAACACTGCCAGGTTTGGGGCATCTCAGCCTCCCTGGACAACTTGTTCCAATACCTCACCACTCTGACAGTGAAGAAATTTTTCCTCATATCAAACCTAAATTTGCCCTCTTTCAATTTGTAACTGTCAGTACCAGTGAGGTGGTTCCAACCTTTTCCCCATGTGCTTATGTTCTGACATGAAACTGATTAACGTGAAGAATAAACTTCTTGGCTCGGTGGATAAGTAACTCAAAATCTCAAAACACTGGCAATGACAGAAGAGAAAGGCTCTTACTTCTGAAAGAACACTTCCTAGGAAAACCTTCTATAGAAACAGACCAAGTGCTACAGGCTTTCCAAGAATCTGGCCAATAGACAGGAATACACCAGGCCATCTGTCATTCTTTTAGGCCATGGATGAGAAATCCTAATCAAGTCATCCTTCTTTTCCTCTTACAAAGGAATTATTATGGAATATTAGGGTAGAGCAGAACACAGAAAAGCTCTAGAACTGTTGACTGTTGAACTGATTCTGCCATACCGGTTGTACCATATGATACAGGTACAGATTTGTTAGCAGTTAGCACTGATTTCCTTGTCTGCATTCCAGAGACAACAGCTTTGTTCTAACCCTTATACCGGGATCTGGTAACCCCCAGACCATGTCTTGGATCTCCTCTCTAATATGATGGCTTTCCCTTGTTAGAGTTCTCATCACACAGGTGCATGTCTGCACCTGTTACAGAAAGACAGTACAGCTTAATTCTCCCACTTCAGTCATTCATCCATTTACCTCCGTCCAAAATAGCTTCATAAGAAACTTCCAACAGCAAGCGAAGTTGAGGATCCATTGTATTAGCTTGTTTGGGGTGAACCCCAAAAAAAGATGCATCAAATTTGCTTATGTCCTTGAGCTTTCCATTTCTCTTGGGCAGTCCATAAATTCCTGTGAAGAAAAATTTGACACTGAGTCCCAAAATACATCAATGGCGAAGCAGCTACAAGCTGAGAGACACAGTACAGAATGACCACAGTTGATTTTCAATTACACATGAAACCTCACTCCCCTGTGCAGTACCCAGAGGGCTGCATGAGTATCTACCTCATCTGGAAATGAGAATGATGCATTAGCAAAAGCAGTTGTAATTTTTAGGATCTCTTGGATATAGCAGCATCTATCCTAGTTTAACCATTTTTGCTTTGGCAAGTCATACCAAGCACATAAAGTCTAAATGGTGGTTCCAGTCAGTCACCAGTTAGAAGAAAAAGAAAAGCTACTTTTGACTTCTGCAAATCACTAGCTTGAATTAGGTAGACATGTGCCAAACACTTCAAAAGGACAACCAGACTAAAAAGGAACATTATAAGAAGTCATAAACCACAGCACTGGAATCCCTGTGCTACTTTTGAACACCAAAAAATGTCAGAGCTGTCTTACTGTCACAGCTACCAGGAGCAGGTACAGGATTAATGTTGCGTAGCTGCTCTGTCAGAATGCTCTTTTATTTGAAAGTAAGCTACATATTATTTATAAGCTGCTACTGCACGGGACATAACATGATGAAATGGATTGCGTGAGACCTTCATAAAAGTATTCTGTAACTGAATTTCTTAATGATTTATCAGAAGTTAATTCAGGTCTGGCAGGATTTCGATCTCATAAATTCTCTTTTCATAGGATAATTCCTCTAAAACACTTAGAACTCAGGGCTCCAAAAGGAGGGACAATAAGCACTCACCTGGTTTCCACCTCCGATCATCCTCTGTGACCATATCAACTCCATTAAGCAAGTTCTCCCAAAACTCTTGCAAGTTCTCAGATTCTGGCAGCCTTCCTGATATGCCTGCAATCACCACGTCCTCCATCTCTTAACTTCTCCCTATTGCTGAGATCCACAAAGCAGTAAGGCTAGTAAGATTTCACACAAAGTATACGTGTCTTGTCTTCCTGACATGTTGCGACAAACAAGTGTATTTGCAGGAACACCCACACAGAAATAGGCCATGGAATCTCTACTATATTAAAAAAAAAATCATCCCAACTAATCAAATAGACCACAAGACCCATGGGGTTGATAAGGATGAAAAAAAAGATCCCGAAGGAGCATTAGATTCTGAGAACCACCAGTTTCCATATAACAACCAGAAAATGAGTAAGTCTACTAAATGCAGAGCCTCTGTGAAGTCAGCAGAGAAGAAAGATTAACATGCTGGAGCAGAGGTGGGTGGAGAAATTATGAAATACACATAGTAAAATATATAATTACAAGGCAAACCTAACAGGTAGCAAAACAAGTTCTACAGTCATTCCAAAGTTAAATGCTAACTTAAGAATCAATAATCAAAAGATTTGTTGGACATCAAAAAAAAAAAAAACAAAAAACAAAAAACCTTAAACAAACAAAACTGCAAGATTGCACAAAATCAGCCCCCCCCCCCCTAAACAACACAACCCTAACCCCCTAGCCGCCCAATTTAGCATAATTTGAAATGCCAAAACTGAAGAAGTAAGTGTTACATCTAAAGTGTTTCTTAACTGGACCCTGCAGTGTCACATGTTTAAGGAACTGGGAATGTAGAACTGACTACACATGATAGAGGGTGGCGCTTTAAGATATGTTTTGGCAGAACAGATCTGGAATACAGACAGGATGAAAAACTCCAACTGTCGTCCCAATAAATTTGCATTCAAGACGCCAATCTCAAATACCACAAGAGAGCAGGATGCTGCATAACATAGCATGGCAGGGTACCTGTATCAGACCACAGCACCAAATGATAGCTCGTATACTAAACTCCTTTATCTTCTATTACAGTAAAAATATATTAACAACTAAGTAGAGACGAAGCAAGTTAACTTGATGCCCCAGTTAAATTCAAGTTATAATTTTAGATCCTAAGTGGACAAGTTAAAGGAGTAGGGGAAATTCCCACATATATGGTAGGAGTTTTTTAATATGAAAATAAATAAAAATATGGCTGCAGGAACCAAAGAGATCATAAGCATTCACAGTACTTCCTTAAATAATCCTTCTGGTAAGTAGAAGTAAAATATTCTTTCATGTTTGGGATTTTAAATAAGTAAAAAACACAAAGAAAACTAGGCATTCAAACAACTGCAACTCTGCCTTAATAACTTCGAAGGAAAAGGTTTGTTATGAAAGAGCTGAAGTTTGACTTCCATAAGGTATTACATCACATAGTGGTATGCTTAAGTGCTGCTGGTGCTTGATCAGGTTCCCCAAAATACAGCACTAATGGATACTCTCTGATGAGTGCTTAGTGGCTGTTTTCTAACCCAAGATGTTTCATTTGGGCATCATTTTGCAGCCTCTTTCGGGACTTCCTGATGCTTTTGAGCAAGAAACAGGCCCCTCTCCCATCCACACGCTACATTTCTCCAGCAAGGCGACACTTCCCATAGCTGCATGAGGTTGCTGGGGTGTACAGAAGAAAAGCAGAGCCCTCTCCACCACTGAGGTGTAGCTCTGCCAGAACATAACACCACAGAGGCTGCCTGATTTCTTTCATCCTTCTTTCCTTCAGCAGTAATCTTGATTCAGATCTGTGGAGTAACCATGGAATTATGCAACACCTAACACTGAAGCAGAAGAGATGATTACTTCACCCAGTCCATTCCTTCTGGGAGCAGAAACAGAACTGCTCCCAAAAGGACATTTTGGATTTCTAGGTCTTGTGCTAAACACCCAAACAACAGAAGGTCTATTCCACACTTGTTCATTTAAAAAAGGAAACACTAAGGGCCAGATTGAGCAAGGCCCTTGCTGAGAAACTAGTCCCCAAAACTTAAGTTGGTAATAACAGGACCAGTCCACCCAGTGAAGAGAAACCTCTCAGTTTTTCCAGTCACACAAAACTAGTGAGTCGGTTTTATTACTGGCCTCACCACTGTACCTGTAAAAACCAATCAAGGGCCACAACTCTACTTTCAGCACTTTCAGCATTTTCTGTGCTGAGGGAGGGAAAGAGATCTTGGGCACAAAGTTTACTATTTAAGCTTAAGATATGAGACATGGAAATGATAACTTAAGTATGACTCAATTTTATACCTCAGATCTTTGGGTGATGACCTCTAGGGAGAGAAATACAACCTCTATTTCATGGGATTATGGGAAACACAACTTCTGGGATTGCTCCCTCCCATCCCACATCTCTATCCCTGGAGTATCAGAAAAACTCTATCCAGGTACAACCAATCGACAAAACATTCCTTTCAGACAGTGAAGTAACGAAATTCACCAACAAAACAATTTTTGCCGACTTATTATGAATGTAGTTGAGCAAGACTATGCCAAAGGTGGAGAAAAAGATGCTGCAGTAATCAAAATCAGAAGATCAAGAGCCAAGAAGATAATTTTAATGTGGGTAAGAAGAGCCAGAAATTAAAATATTTTAATACACAAAGAACCAGAAAGATTTAGACTTGCCACAAAGAGCTCCAAATCCATACATCTAAGATAGGACACAAATTATGGATTAAACAGCAGACAGCAGAGAGGATCTGCTGTTGGAAAACAAGAGTGATCAGAAGAAAAGTCATTGATATTAGGTCATCGCTGATTAAATAGTGATTGCAGCAGTTGTTACAGCTACCAATAATGCTTTCAGTCTTCCTTGGCAGATAGTAAGCAGGTAAATAATTTTAAAGTTGATTGACTTTGCCCCCAAACGGTGTATTGCATTATTTTATTTTATCAGAGACTTGTTTTCCGTAGAGCATTTTTTGACTATACACAGTAACACTGTAGATTGACACATTTTCAAGTATAGGGTATAGCACAGATCAAGAAAGAACATTTATTTCTACACGTTTTAAAGGACATTAGACTACAGCAAACATACAAACAGACTGCTCCTACTACCTCTGATGAGGGAAGTGTTCAAAAGCAACAGGTCAAATCAGGAGATAAAAGAGGGACAAACAGGAGTCTTCTATTTCTTAAGGCTGTATTTTCTGAATCCAATCAGACATCTAACATCCCTCTTCCTCAGTTTATCCCATGCTTTTGTTTAAATTGAGTTGTGCAATTTTCCTCAGACAGCTTGTGTTTTCAATTGAGTAGAGAGCAATCATACCACAGCCAACCTTTCCTCCCTCTGCTGAAGTACCAGTGCAGTAGACACCTCAGTTAAGCCTAAACCACCATCTCACTGGATTTGCACAATATTTTTCAGCAATTCTATTGTGTTGCTGACTCGTTCAGTTTGTGACTAGTAATAATGAACAATCCCATCTGGTATCAAAGCTACTCTTAAACTGAAATATTGTTTTCTATTGCATTTAAAACATTTTTCGTCAACCCCCCTCACTAATCTGGCACCAAAAAACTAATCAAAAAAGTATTAACCATCATTTCCCACCATCCCTGGCAGCTTTACAACTTTTTTACAATACTTTTATCTACTGTTTCCCTACAGAAATAAACCACTGACCATTAAGCATGTAAGCTTATAGAGCCAAAGCCAAAAAATCCAAAACCAAAACCTACAAACAAAGTGAAGGTAAAATCTGATGCCTTTGCCCGCTCATACCTGACTAGCCAACCACTGAACATAAACTTATTCTGCTGTAACTTGTTCACCTAGGGTTTGGTGAAGAAAGGAAGAGGAGAGGGAGGGAGAAACAGTTGTTCGCAAAGAAATGACAAATAAAACACAAACCTTGTTTTGCCTGATGCACATTTCCTTTTCCTACACATGATCAAAATATTTATTTCACTATTATTTTGATAGCTGTCATCATGGTGGGGCAGAATTCTTAAAGTCAGTTCTGCTATTGTTTCTAGACAGTCCAAATCTTCGTCTTTTTTGGAGCTCTCACTATTGTAAACCAAAACACTCATGACTCCTCCATAGCTTTTCAGCACAGATATTCACAAAAGGACTATTTTCTTTGTTTTTCAGTATGATTACATCACAACCCAGGTTTCCTAATCTCTGGCTATAATTTCTAAAATTTGTAATAAAAAACTGTCCTTACACAGAAACTTCACTTATGAAAAGCTGTAATGCTTGCCTCCAAAAACCCCTTCACAGAATAGAGGCAAACACAATCTGGCTTTCATTCTTTTGAAAGCATTTGGCTGCCATCAATCTATATGTTACAGATTCAATTTAACAAAGACCTTTCAAATGCCTCTGTTTCAGGTAAGTATTTATCCTCTCGACTACAACACAAATGAAAAACCATAGAGTGTGTTTGTATCTAAAACGCACTACTTAGTGGGAAACACTATCTGGTTCAAAGCTGTTACTGGAGATAAGTTAGATTTTGCTCATGGAATCAACACAACTTGGTTGATTCCCAAGTGGTCAGAAATAACCTGTATAAAAATCTAAGTCATGACTACATCATGTTTGTAAACTATCTGTTCATAACTGCCCTCATTCTCTGAATTCACCCACTAAATGTAGCCTTTCACAATGTACTATCCTTTTCACTTTGTTTCAAGGAGGACAGAGGCTGCAGGAAAAGCTGAATCCTTTGCTCATGTGGCTTGAGGTTTCTTCTCCCATTTTTTAAGACAAGACATGCTTCAAATCCCCCAAAGGTGGAGTGACGGAGTATGCAAGTTCATTTACACAGCCTTAATACTGCCTGTTTAAATTTAAGCATACAAATAAAGTTTTTAGCTAGGAAAACATGTATTCACTATCTTACAGGGCCGTATGCCAGGGAAGGAATGTGGAATAAGAACCAAACAGGTGCAAAAACAGCCGAAGAGAGAAGATGATAACGTTCCTAACTGAACCGCATCATCAAACTCATACTGGTGTACGACCACCGGGCTATTTCGTTTGGGCCATTGGTTTATACCGAGTGGGAAGAAACAGTTTAGTAGTATACACGGCACGTTTTTTCAGATGGATTCCCAGAACCTTTGGCGAGTCTCCCTCCCCAGTATCGAGCGCCGATCTCCTCTCGTACAAACTTCTTCATCCGTGCCTTCGCGCTAACCCGGGACGGCGTGGAGAGCTCAGCGCCGTCGCCCCGCCGCCCGGGCTGAGAGGGGCCCGTCCAGCCCCGGCGCCCACCCGAGGCAGTGCGGTGCTCGACGCTCGAACTGCGGCAGCGCGAGGCCGCCCAGCCCTGCGGTGTGCGCGGCCCCTCACGCAGCTGCTGCCGCCGGGCGCGGACCGCGGGCAGCGGGGCCCGGCCGCGTCTCCGAGCCCGCTCGGCCCGGCGGTGAGGGCTCGCGGCTGTGGCGTCGGCACAGTCCCCGCCCGCCACCAAGATGGCCGAGCGCCAGCACCACCTTGCTGGGCGGGCGGGCGGAGTGGGAGGCTGCGGCGCGGTAACCAGCCGCGGAGGTGAGGGACTCTCCTCGGAACGACCGCGCGGGGCCATGGGAGAGCGGCCCGCAGCAACAGGGCGCGGCAACCCCAGTGCCGGGAAAGCAGAACCTTCCGGTCGCGCGGACCGAGCCCACGGACCCTCATCGCCCACCCGGCGTGGAGAGCAAGATGGAGCCTCCCCAGCGCGCCCGCGGGGCGCAGCGGCCCACGGAGCCTGGAGCAGAAGCTGCCGTTCTCCTGGCCACGCCGCACCCGCTGTCCCGCCGATACCTGCACAGCTGTGAGTGGCTTCGTGTCGGTAAGATTTATGTCGTCAGCTCGGTGCGGGATGCTGCGGCTGGACGCTGCGGCTGCTGTTGCCGAGCTGCGCACGGCCGATATTCCGCGCTCCCCTCACTATCTCCCTCTAGCTCCCACTGCTATTTAAGCAGTCGCCACCTCCGGCGGCCACGCCACATGGGCTGACAGTTTACGCCTCGCCGCAGTCCAATGAGAGCCGGGGCAGGGCCGCCCCGCTCAGAGCCGGGGTGATGCCAACCCCTGCCCGCCGGAGCCGCTTCACGGGAGGAGGGGGCCCTGGCCAGGCCGGGGTGGACACAGGCGGGCCCCCTTGCCCGGGGCACCAGGCCAAGCTCTCGCGCCCCGCCCCGTACTGGAGGCCGTGGGAGGCCAGGCGCTGCGGGCGTGTCTGACTTTGGGCTGGCCTGGCCGGGGACGAGGCAGCGCCGACCCCCCGCGGGCGCGGACCTTTTCGTGTCCCTCTCCCACCTCCCCGCGGGTAGGTACACTGTTGGTACGACTATGCCGTGCCGGCACCGTGGCTCGGCGACTGACGCGGAGGCTCCATGGGCGCCGCTCCAAGCGCGGTCGGATCGCGCAGCACCCGCGCGCACCCGCGGCGCACAAAGGGAAGGGACGCGGGGCCGGACGCGCAATCCCGGGACGGCACCCAATACGGAGGCGGGGGCACGTGGGCGGGGGCGCGACCCTGCCAATCGCGCGGCCCGTGCGGTGTTGCTAAGCGATAAGGCGATGTGGTGACGGCTGAGGGGCGGCTGGGGCCGCCGGCAGAGCGAGCAGCGCCCGTCGCTCTCCGGCGGCGGCGGTCGTTCACCCCGGCAGAGCGCGGTCCCGGGGTTACCACAGGGCAGCAGGCACGCCGGCCAGGGATGCGCTGCCCCGTGCCCAGGCCCGTCGCGCCGCCCTGACTGGCGGCAGCAGAGCGAGTCCGGAGGCGGGGGGCGGGCGCCAGAGATTCCCTCCCCGCCGTGCCCCTGCTACGCCCCCCTTCTCACCGACGGAACGGGGCGGGTCTCTGCGTGTGGGCACCTTTCATCCACTTTCCCTGTAACTTGCACTCCTTCAGTTAAACCCGAACAGTAACGAAGCTGAATTTTCTTCTGTATTGCCTACGACTGCCACTCCGAAACAAAAAAGCCCTTCGGTCGGCAAATGTGGGCTTGAACACGGTGACGAAAGCAAGTCCCCTTGACTCTCGTTCATGGCTTCGAACTGGCTCTGGACAGAAGCCGCCCCACTCCCGGGTAGCGCTTGCACTGCCGCTTCGCAACACAGCTCCATTTCGACCTTCTCGGGGCAAACCTTTTGCCTTTTCTCTGTATTCCTCAACATAACAGGTTTTTAACCCTTTGATAAGGACAACACTAAATGATGTCCTCTTTTACCTTTTCAGTACTCTGTGATCTGCCGCCTGAATGCTCTTTTTTATAGGCGTTCCTTTCTTTGTACAATTTAATAGTATCCACAGTAGTACCTTGCTGCCACTCTTCTAATCTGGTTCTTAGAAATCAGTGCCTAGTTTGTTAAATAGTTTGGTCATAAGAGAAATAAATGAGAATTTTCTTGCTGTATTTAGTACACCCTTAGCACAACCTCCCCACACAGGATATAAGCAGTATGTTCATATTATTTATTATTATGCATATTTTTTTAATTTTCATACTTACGTGCTATGTTCTTAGAGGTGCTCTGAAACAAATGTACAATAACTGAACTACTTTTTTTTCCTACCACAAGTAAAATAAAATGAAACTACCCAGCTATCATATTTCCTTACCTACAGTTGACTTAAGGAAACCTGTTTCTCAGGGAAACTCAATACATTAAAGCTGTGTTACTGGCAAGTTGTCTGCATAAACAGGCATGCCAGGTGACATGGGAGGGGGAGTAAGTGGGACACCACACCAACCACAAAAAAAACCCCAGAAAACCCTCAAACAAGCAAACAAAAAAAAAAGCCATCAAAACCTGCATACAAACCTACACAAAGGCATTTCTGAAGTCTGAAGCCCATCAGCTTACACCCACAGTGTAAGGAATAAAGAGAAATGTTTTCCAGGTTCAGATGCAGTATTACAAATATCATGGAACAAACTGCTCTTTTATGCTGCTTTTAACATATGCACAGAATCTCATACCACCAAACTACTGTGCATCTCTGTAGGTAAATATTAATCATGGAAATAATAAAAAAAATTTCAGGATGATCCACAGCTATTCTAAAATTTGTAATTTACACATTGAGTTCTAGAAATAACCAGTGAGTGCTTTAACTGGTGTGATCTGGGCCAAAATTCCTGTACTTGTTAGAAACCACTATGCTTTGTGCTACAGAAAGAGCTCTTTCAAGGGCCTGGTTCAAGAGAGTGCATCATGTTGTCCTGGCTCATGAACAATGTTGAATCAAATGAGAGGATTTTCAAGTAATGAAAATATTTAGAAAGAAGCTCATAAGGTCTCTCAGGCCTTATATTGGCTGAGTAACATCTCATGAAATTTCTTGCAGATTTGGCATCTGATTATAATATCACTGCACCTTTGCACTAAAGGAAAGTATTTTCAGCAGGTAGTACAAAATAATTATTCAAATTCTCAAACATATTACTACCACATTATCAGGTACTGAAGAGAGAAGCTCTTTACACAGAGTATCAGGAAAGCATTTCTGTTAAAAAAAGCTCCAAAACGAAAAAACCCACTTGTGGGTAAATACTCTCTTCCTTTGTTTATCGTTTTTAGATTTTATTTGTTTAGCAGCAACCAAGAAATATTATTCACTTCAGTGATACCACTTGCAGAATCACAGAATGTCTTAGATTGTAAGGTACCTCTTGACATCACCTAGTCCAAGTCCTCAACTCAGGGCTCAGCTGGAACAGTCTGGCCAGGCCCACGTCCAGTTGGATTTTGAGTATCTCCATAGACAGACTCCATATAACTCATCTGAGCAATCTGTTCTAGTGCTGGACCATTCCTACAATTAAAAGTTTTTTCTTGAATTTTTCATGTGCATTTCCTTTACTTACAGGAAAGTTAATCTCTGTAATATCCCAGGACAGTCAGCATTACTGGAAATGCTACAAAAATACACTGATTACTCCTATTAGTGTCCTGGCATGTTCATTACTACGTAGCTATCCTTTGTTACATCACAACTCATTCAAGTTTTCTTTTAGTTTCATCTGTTTTAAGACTTACTTCTTATGACATGTCTGTACTATTCTGAGCATGTGACTGTAACATGGTAGCAGTGTTTCTCACTGCTTTCAAGTCCCTACAATCTGTTGCCAAGGGAAAATACAATCTAGTGTAACAGTACAAATTTAATTTTTTACTCTTTCATGTTCTCTGAACAAGTGGAAAGAGCTACAGAAGATGAGAAATAATACAGACTCAGATGTAATGCTTTTAAACCCCTTTCTTTCTTAAGTAGAAAGATAGCTGCACAGGATTAACGGTTGCATTGTTAATTAGAAGAAGACAAGTAGGTTGAGGCATCTCACTTCTAAGCTTAAATCACATCTACAGTTTCTCAACAAAATACCTGCTAAAGTCCTGCAAGCCCTGCCTGAAGGCACAAGGCTTTACCTGTGTGTTAACTGGGCATTTCTAAATCCATGATGCAAGAAAATCTTAACATATATAATTAAAATAAATCAGTATTAACAGTGAAGTCTGTAATCTCATAATGTACACAAATTAACCCTTTATTTTAGGCTTCAGTGTACGAAGCAGGGTATTTGTTCTCTCTTCTGGCTGCAGATATCTCAACCTAACATACAAAACTGAGGCTGATAATTAGACCTGATATAGAGATCTCGAAGTGAGTTAATAGCAAGTGCAAAACTACAACATGCTGTCAACATAGAAGTCAGTCTTTAATATTATAATTGCGGATTTTTGCCATGCTAGAAGAGATTTTTGGTTTTAATTGATGAGCACAAGATAAATTTCTAGATTTTAACTTCTGCTGAACTTCCAGCCTTGTTCCTCTGACTGTCAAATCTTCAGATGACGTTTCAAGTTTATCCTTGGCTTTCACATTTTGCTGAGATTCTTCAGATTGCTCCATTGAATGTACAACTTCAAACTCCACTGTTCAAAAAACAGACAGAAAAATACTTTGTAGTTATGTTTGTATTCAATTATGAGATTGGATAGTTGAGGAGAGCTGGTTTACTCTTTTCCTCTAAATATACTGCTGCCATAGTGCCACATTGTCAAAATTCTGTATTACCAGGACCATTTCTGTACGTAAGAGGTCCAGAAGAGTCCATTAAGGCTTGCCATACTGATGGTATAACATAGTGGATTGAGCATCTTCTGCTCAATCCTCACTTCATCTGTACATCTTCATTCTCCATTAGCATCAGACTGCTTAAGAGAGGAAGACAGCTGGAAGATCAGTGTAACAGTTCAAGTCAAGCACTACCTATCTGTTCAGCTGTTTTAAAACATCATATTTTACAAGTTTACCCTTCTCTCTGTTGTGTGAAAAAGTGTTTGGATATGCATGATATAGAAGGCTCAGAGGTAACTGTTGGCTTGACAAAGCTGCATTACTACCATTATCTTTTGGGTCTTTTTTCAACCTTCGCTCACTTAGGAAAGCATTTAGTATGTAAATCTTTGGTTTTGTTGTCTAAAATATCTGTCTTTCCAGAAAGGACTAACTCAAAAAGAAACATCTTTGTTTGGGAAGCAGTGGGACTGGTCCTGATATCAGTCAGAGTCCATCTTGCAGTTCTCACATAATTCTCCAAAAACTATTCTCTCCAACTAACTGAACTTCACAAGTGTCTTTAGGTGAGATAAGAGGAACTGTTCAATTGCATTATTCACTGTAAACTATAGCTAATATTTACAGGTGTTTGGCTCCAGCCACTTAACCCTTATTTTTCAAGGCATTGAGACATTAACTTCAGATTTTCTATGGACAGCCAAAGCAGACAGCAGAAGTAGTGCTAATAAAGTTGTGATAACACACACTACAGTATTCTGTACTAGCTTAATTTTATAAGCATCATAGGCTGCAGTCTCAGATACTACTTAATCACAGCAAGAATAAAAGGTGCACAAATTGACAAAGATCACATACTAGTAGGAGAAGGTAAATTTTCAAAGTCAACTGAACACGGTAGAAAGTCTACACAAAATTCTGCATCAAAGGAAATACAACATGTTCCTGAATTACAGAATGAATTGATTGATTGGAAGTTTATAGCTCTATGCAAAGCATGACATTGTGACTAGTGTCAAAACATGACACTTTTCAAAACAATTTTTATACACAGGCTTAGACTGAACCAGCTGTTCATTTGTGTGTGTGATCTCTGCACTGAATCAGCTTGGTGGCTGATTCAGTGCAGAGAATCACAGGTGACAAAAGCTCAGTGGACTTGAGCTGTGGATGCAAAATCCTGTTGTCCAGCTTGCCATCTAGTGGCTTCCTACAGATGTAGAAGGTGTGGAAGAGCATGCTTGAGCCCATGAAGATTGTTGGGTGTATTTTCCTGCCTGGGAAATGGACTTTAATCATTAGAATACTTCTACCACATCTGGCATATAAGAAAGCAGAATTTCACAACATCGACCATTTAGAAAAGTGGAGACAGCAGTGTCCTAAAGGTATTGCTTCAAAGATTACTTTCTTGAACAGGAACAGCAGCAGAATACTACTACTTCTTGTTTGTGATCTAAATAACAGGAATGAGCAGATCCACAGATAGCACACAGTTAAGACTGCTTACAGACTGTTTTTTTAACTACTCACTCAGTTTTCAAGGGCCCTTTTGTATTCATGCAAGGGGATGACTTTCAGAAATTAATGTGGGACGCCCTAATCATGTCATTCCAAAGGCAAAATAACCAAGCACTAATGCATTACATGCATCCCTTCCTGTGAAGACTTCTGTATGTTTGTCTCCTGTAATTAGTAGAGCAACTATAGTTTTAACTAGTACAGGCTACTTAGTTAGGTATTTGGAACAACAGCATTCTGGAATTCTTAGTTAGGTATTTGGAACAACAGAACACAAGCATTCTACATGGCTGTTTTTAAGTTCTGGACCATCAAAAATGTGTCCTAACACAGAAATTTAAAACTAACCACTGCAAACTTGTAAGGTTAGTTCCAAAAATTAGGAAAAGGTAAAAAATCAATACCCCAGAATTAGAAATACTATTTAAATGCAGTAGCTTGGTTTGCACACCAATGAAAAAACACACCAAATTCACAAGCCTGCAACTTACTTTCACAAGTGACTGTGGCAACCAGAGCTAGCAAGATCATAGCTAAGCACCTAAACTGCTTCTGAAAATGGAACTAAATGTTTATTGTATTGAATCCTTAACATATCTTCTATTTGATGTGTGTTAACTTCAGTTAGAAATTAACATTCTGAGATTTTTTTTTCCAGGATGAAAGAGATACATGTAGACCTGTTGTATAGGCAAACTGAAATTTTCTCAGATGGAAGTTTCATTTAAGAAATTTGTCACTAGATGTTTGCTTATGGCTAAAAGTGCTTCTGAAGGAACACCAATTCAAACAAGTTCCTATTCAGGAGAAGAACAGAAATGAAGAAAATGTAGCTAGGGCATTAGTTAATATTTGTGAAACACTTCAGAGATGAAATTTTATGTAACACAGAAGAGAGATCCAGAAGTCTTTCTCTGATTGGAGCTGCAATGAAGCCAGAGCCAGACCACTGTTTCTGTTTGTTAATATTTTACCAGATTCTTTCTCTGGCCAGCTTTTTACCCACATGAATTGGCTCTTAGAACTGTCAGTGATGTCAAAGCTGTTGAAATTCTGTCTAGTGTGGAAACACTTAAGGTAACTTTTGATCCATGAAGTGTGGAATTTCAGACGACAGAGCTTTCCAAGTTACAGTGAGAATTACAGTACAAGAAACTCCCCTATCTAAACTCAAGTAGTAAGTCAAAAAAGTTACTTTACCTCAAAGCAGCTCACTCCTGTTCTTTGTTAGGCTACAATGCAAACCCAAATTATTAAACCCAGGACACAGTTTTGAGTACTTGTGGTGGTGGGATTTCTCAGAAATGTATGGTGGGATGTAAAAATAGAAAGTTTCATTTACGCTAAATATGTATAAGTCAAATGACTAGTGGGGACACAGCTTGCCTTACACCCTTATTCCCCCTGCAAAGACCCCAGCCTCTGCTGACCCAAGGACAGCTAACTGGAGCTGATAATGAGCTTTTCACACAGTACCACACAGCACCCGTCACACTACTGGCTTCATGCTAAATGCAGTATTACAGCTGAACCTCAGTAGGTGATGTTTACTTTTCCCCCCTCTGAAAAACTAGTCAGTATCTTCAATAACAAACAGTAAGTTTATCAAGATAAATAGAAGAAAATAAATTCCCATTTTCTAAAGATTTTTCCCCTCCTCCTGCCTAACATCTACTCTAAAATCAAAAAAAGGCTCTACTTTCCTTTGAGGGTGGCTTGTCATCAGCATTCAAGGTACATATGATGTGGATCACCAACCAAAATCTCCACCTGCTCTCAACATCTGGGACAGAACATTTAAAAAGTAATGAAATACAGAGGTGTATTTCTTACTTGTACAGGCTATGCATCTATGTAGCCTTTTGATATCATTGTGGCTTGTACCTATCTATCCCTAGGAGGTTCTTCTTCTTTCAATAATACAGAACAATAAAAATACCTGAAGAAGAGACCTATGATCCTTCTAAACACTTTCCTTCTACTTATCTGCAGAATTAACATACAAGCTATGAAATCCATCTAATTTCTACAGTAAACTGAAAATTAGCACATAGAGTAAGGAGGGAGAAAATATCTCATAGCCTTTTGACTTGCTTGGAAGCTTACACAAGGTCTGAATTTGATGGTGAAATTAATAAAGTGTATAACAGTCCACTTTAGATGTAGTCATTAACTCTTCAAAACACATTTAGTCATTGCATTGTGTAATATGTTGGAAATAGAGCAAACTGCAGAGCTTACTTGACAAGCAAACCATATTGAATGCCAGTAGGCTGTTTTGTACATATAACGTGAAAAAAATGAAACTGTTCGTTCGGTTCAGAAAAATAATTTTCAAGCTACAGTTCTCTGTTTAACCGGAAATTCCCACAAAACACATCTATTGGTGTTATCAATTTGGATGGAGTTGAACTTGGGAAAAAAAAGGTCTGAATAAGCAAACTAACTTGCATGCTTTGTTGCAAATAATTTTTTGTCACTGAGCTTGCAAATCTTAGTGTGTGTCACTCGTACCTGAAAGCTCTGTTCCAAGTCACTCTGTCTCAATGATAATTCTATCCATTGTAACAATGTCTTTGATGAGTGTATTAAATTCAAGTGAGTGGTTTTAAACAGGAAAGATTGAATTAATTTCCATAGCTCAGGCCTGAAAAATAATACAAACCTCTGCTAAAAATAAGAAGCAGAATTTGAAAATTTTGTCTGTAATGCTTGTAAGGTAATGTTGTTCCATAAAAAGAAAGATTTTGCTTTCATAATTTTTTTTTCTGAAATACAGAATTCAGTCCAGTGGAATTAAAGGCACCTTTTCCTGGAGAAGAAAGCTAAGCAGGAAAAAATCGTATTCTTGCAATGCAGTATTTCAGGGCCTGCATGTTTGTAGGAAGTTCCACTCTGGCGCCTCATATAAATCTGCATGCAGAGATCAAATTAAACTTGGTCTCAGGAAAATATTACCCCATATTGATTCACATTTCACTTGCTCCACGTTGGCAGTATCCTCTGTCCCTTTTGCTATTTCCAGATCCCCAAAAATCTACATTAAATTTTGCAACAGTGGCTGGAAATTTCTAGACATTAAGAAACTGATGTCCTTGTAAGGCTGCCAGAGCTGTTGCATCACACATACAACAGCATGAAACTGCATGGCACTATCAGTAATGTTTCAAATACATCCTTTTGCTTATCTTGTCAATATAGGCCTGACGTGAAATACTCTTCCTATTTCAGTCCTAGCCTCACAAAAAAGCACATGAATCATGAGTGTCAGCACTATGTCCATTCCAGTCCTGCAGGTATGTCAGTGCACATTACTTTGTCCCTGCAATGCACTGCTGTTGTGAATAAATACACTTATAATCCACTCTTCATTTTGAAAGCCCTTTCAAGTATTATTTTTTCTTGTGAGCTACTAAAGATGGTTCATTGCCTCCATACACTGGTTTAAAAATAGATGTAACATAGGCTGGATAAGACCTGTGGGTGAAATGTCACAGTGCTTATCACTCTCTGCTCAGAATGTACCTTGACACAACTTGTGTTCACTGCTGCTTTTCACAGTGCACCACGAAGAGTCTGGTTCTGTCTTCTCCAAAATCCCTCAATGGGTAGTTAAAAAGCAGCAGTCAGACCACTCACTGGCTCTTTTCCACACTGAACAACCCAGTTCTGTAAACTTCTTGTGTATTGTGTTCCCGTGTCCCAGCCATGTAGTGGCTCTCCACTGGACTCCAGTTTGTCAATCTTTTGTACAAGAAGGTCCAAAGGTGGACACCGTGGCCTCACAAGTACCAAACTGAGGGGAACAAATCACTTTCCTTAATCCAGTGATTGCGTTCTTGTTCCTGAAGCTTCTATGTGATTAATAGCATATGAATATCTATGTAATGGTAATACAGCTCATTTGAAAAGTCTAAATGGCTGTCATATTACTGTACAGATACTGTCAGATCTCAGGAGTAGTGATGATGATAAAAATAATATCAAGGCAAAAAGCCCAAGCACTTCACAGAAACCTTACAGTGTTTTGAGAAATAACTTATTGAAAGCTACACCTCTTATTAAAAAAAAAAACAACCAAAACCCACTTTTACTAGAACATTCTGGAGAAATGTTTGTCCATTTATAAAGATTAAAGAGAGGTCTACAATCCCTCTAGGGAACATATTTCACTATTATCCATCCCTAAAATTTTTCCAGCATTACAATGTAAGTCCATTATTTTTTGTCCTATCTACAGCAGGTGTTAGTTTCCCAAAGTTTAGCCAATGAAGGATTACTTCATGAACAGACCAGTAGTTTGAAATATGTAACATTAAGCTTGAATACATAATAGCTGCCATTAAAAAGTTCCTTAACTATTTGCCCTGTAAAGCGGCTACGCATTACTACACGTATCTTACAAATGGTGTTCTTGCTAAAATTTCCAAGAACACGTGGTGATTTTTGTAGAAGTATAACACTAATTCATGTTCCGTTTATGACCTAGGTTTTACCTTCGCCTGTCATCCTAACCCTGATACAGTCTCATATGTAAAGACTGGACACTGTCTCACATATAAAATATTGTGCCTGCTTCTACTTTTTCCTGTTCCAACTTGTTGCAGTGGACTATAAATATTATTTCTGTATGTTATTGTATGTTATTGTCTTGTATGATGTTATTTCTGTATGTCTGCATGCCTTCAGCAAAGAACAGCTTTCTTCAGTGGCAGGTAGTTTTTCAGTTTTTAGATCTACAGTGTTTGACATCATTACCATGGTTTGAATGAAAACATAAAACACAGGAAGATCACAGTGATAAAGATCTGAGCAAGTAATAAATAATGGAAGGGATAGGTGTTCATGTCCATCTAGATGAAAGAACTTTGGCATAGGAAAAAGGACCTTGAAAAAAACAGAGGCTGAATCAAGTTGCTTTATGAGTTGAATGTATAAGGTCAAGAAAATAGAAGGTCTGGCTAAATTAGAAATGCTCTAGAGAAGAGCCACAAGAATGAGTAAAATATTAGGAAACAAAACTTTGATAATGGGATTTTTCAGTTCAGTAAATAAAAGTATAAATAGAATGACTGGACATTGACAAAATTCTAGGGAATCTCCACAGCATATACCAGCATTATGCCTGTGATGTCACCTTTGGCTTTTAGGTCCTAGCATTCTAAGCAATAGTGTAGCTATAAACCAGCCAAAAAAAAAACCAATTAAGTAAGGATTTGCAAATTACCATTTGATCTAACAGTTACTTGTCAACACATGAAGTGTGCAGTTCTCAAACAGACACTTTTATATCTGCCCCAGCTAAGTTTTAGACTATGTCAAAACAGAATTTGCATTTTACAGGAGTACTTAATAAAAGTGAAGAAGTATTTGCAATGATGGCATTTAAACCAGACAGCTATACAGACATTCCTCTTAATTCTTACGTCTGCTGGCAACTGTGAAATTCCCTTCAAGTAACTCATTCAGATTTTGATCACAGAACTGTAACAACAGGAGCAGTACGTAAAAGAATTAGTGAACAGTGACAGAATCCACTGTATTTCCACACTTCCAGAAGAGTCAAATATTGTGACTGCTTTACAAAGCAGGCTTACCCTGGCTGCTGTTCTTTCGAGGACTGAGTAGAGAAAGGCTTGATCCCGTGTCTAAAATTTGACAGAAATTATGCGCTCGAGACGAAGAAAGTTGGACCTGCAGGACTTGACTAGGACTCTGACTGAGCAGCTGAGTTTGAACAGTTTTTGTGGATGTATCTGCCTTTGTTGCTGAGAATGTATCTGGCTCATCATTTTCAAAAAAGAAATTGCCGAACCTTGGGTGAATCTGTTCAAATTCAAACACAATCTTAATGTCATACATACTTTTCACATCAAAGACATCAGAAAGTTGGTTACATTTCATAGTGGCATCTTGGACTTGGAAAGATAGAGGGTTTCAGCAAGAGGCAAGATAAAAGAAAATTATTACTTTTAATTTTGAAAGGTTGTACAGAAGATTAATTACAACATCATGGCAGTGATTGAGAAACCCCAGTTTATTTATTGTTAACAAATACTAGTTTGTACAGGAACAATGCATAATTTAAAAAAGACATGAGTTTTTAAGTCTTCCAGGAGATGACTGTTGAGAAATTCAAATTGAAAAATCCCAATGAAAGTCAATTACATTTATCATAAAACTGCACTGTACCTCAGCAGATGGTAATTCTTTTTCTTCCCCACAGCTGCTTGGAGCTTCCTTTAAGCTAGGGCAGGCAGTAGGAGAAGAGAACCTTGAAAGATGCTGTTGCCTTGCACACTGCAGCTCCTAATGTGATTAACATTACATTAACACGAGTAACTCACAGTCCCTAAAACTAACACCCTTATAGCTCAGTTTGCTGTTACACTGGTAGATTTAAAATAATCAGTTAAAAACAATATTAAACAAAATTATGTTCCTTTATATTAATATTAATTAGAATGTACTTACATTGGCTGTTTTTTAAGAAACTCACTTTTGTCATTCAAACTGTCTGGCCAGATGGTTCATATACTTAATATACCTAGGCCAACCAGATAACATCTGAGGAATTAGTGATAATTACAAGATAAAAACCACACGGGATGGCCTGCTCAACATAAATGCATGGTTATTTCATCTTTTTAGAATGTGTTTAGGTATGAAAATGTTTAAGACAATTTTCGAATGTATTAAAATGATAAAATTTTCAAGTAGATGGCTGAAAGTTATGATTTCTGAGTGCAAACTGACCACATAGTGGGATTATTTCCTGTGTGGTTTCATATTATCCAAAGATAATTCTACAGATCTTAGTAGGTGAAAAGAGAAACCTTAAACTTTTAATCTCTTACATATTCCCAAATGAACTTCAGTAATCCACAAAATCCACTCTAGTCTAGGCTCTCTACTATTTGTTTGTTTCAATTAAGACAGGTAGGAATACATAAAGGGAGAATTAAAAATAAACAGAGGACATTAGCTTAAATTAAACTTATTTTTTTCCCCCCAAAGGCAGAGGAGATTGTAGTTTCACACTAATATGCTGGAGGCTGATTGTTTGGAAAGCAGCTCAGCAGAAAAGAAACAAGAAACCTGGTGGACTATGAGTTGATGAGGCAGCAACGTATTCATCAAGCCTTCAGCTAACAGCATACTCAACTGCACCAAAAAAAAGTACTGCCAGCATGTCAAGGGAGGTGATTATTTCCTCTACCGAGCACTGGTGCAACCACATTTAGAGTATGTTGTCCACTTTTGGAGTCCCCAGCATGAGAAAGACGTGAACGTAATGCAGCAGCCACAAACAGCAAAATAGCAAATAGCCACAAAGATGACCAGTGAACTGGAACATCTGACATAGGAGAGGTTAGGGCAGCTGGCCTTGCTGGCCTTCAGAAGAGATAGATTAAGAGTGATCTTCTCAATATGTAAAAGCATCTCATGAGGATGTTAGAAGGAAATAAAGATGACTGAGTTGGAGTCTTCTCAATGGTATACAGTGGAAGACCAAGTGACAATGGGCAAAAAGGTAAGTACAGGACACCTTGCTTAAGTATAAGGGGAAAGAAAACCCCAACCAAATGGCAGCCTTCTTTATTGTGAGTGTGACCAAACACTGGAACAACTTGCCAAGAGTGGTTCCCAGAGGAAATGTTTCCCCAGCTAAACTTGGTTAATAATGCTACTGGAGTTTTATACCTCACCCTTTCTAAAGAACACTGTTTACTGCCTTCAAAACTACAACGACAATCAACAGCTCTGACTCAATCCTCACAGGACCAAATCTGCTGATCAATTAAGTAAAGTACATAGTGAAATCCTGACTGTCAAATTTTCTGGGAGGTCTGCCATTAACTTCTAGGGAAGCCAGGATTTATTCATTAGTCTCTCTGATAAAAGCTGCAATTGAACTATTAAAGGTTGTATTTTAATTACAAAATATATGAGACAAGTTACCTATATATCCTGCTTTTATATAGTGAAAAGGTGCTATTACAGTCATTTGAACATGGGTTCTTTAAAATTCCACCACTCTGAGTATTTGGAAATATCCTCACTGATTAATCCTTTTAAAGTTTATATTAGAACATAGTGCAAATCCTTCAGAAGGCCTTTCTTGCTTGGTTAAAACTAAGCCTTATGAAATTTATAATTTAGGATTGCATTTACACTGCATAAACACATGTTTCTGAAATACCTTGGTTGAAGATCATGTTTAAAAATACTACTTTTGTGTCCCAAACCCTTTAAACTTATGGGAAACCATCTGGCTTGTGGCCGGTCACTAATGGTGTTTCTCGGGCTCAATTTTAGGGTCGGTTCTCTCCAGTCTTTGATCAATGACCTGGACACATGAATTGAGTGTACACTATGTTGGCTGATAATACTAAATGAGGACTCATTGATTCCCTTGTGGGTAGAGAGACCTTACAAAGAGACCTTGATAAATTGGAATGCTTGGCAATGACCAACGGCATGAAATTTAATGAGAGCAAAAAAACTGGATTCTGTACCTGGGGATTACAGTCATGAATGTCTGTATACACTTGAGGGACAAGAGGCTGAAGTGCAGCCCTGAAGAAAGGGATCTGGGGGTTTTGATTGTTGGCAAGCTCAGCGTGAGTCAACAGTATCCTGGTGGCCAGGAGTGCCAGCTGTGTCCTCAGTATGTTAAGCACAGCACAGCTAATCAGCCAAAAGAAATGAATGTCCCACTATGCTCAGCATGGGTATGGCCTTACCTCAAGTACTGTGTGCATTTTTGGGCTCCACAATATGGGAAGAATATAGAAATATTAGAATATGTCCAAAGGAGGGCAACAAAGATGGTGAAAAGACTAGATGGCTAGATTTATGAGGAGTGGCTGAGGATACTTGGCTTGTTCAGCTTAAAAAAGAGGAAGCTGGCAGATGACCTCACTGCTCTCCATAACTTCCTTCCATGATGGGGAAGAAGAGTAGGAGGTGCTGATTTTTGGGTTTTTGTGTCCAGTGATAGGATGTGGAGGAATGGCTTAAATCAGCATCGGGAAATTCAGACAATTCTTCCCTGAGAGGGTGGTCAAGCAGTGGAACAATCTCCACAGGACATGGTCATGACCCCAAGCCTTTCTGTGTTCAAAAAAACATTTGGGACAATGCCCCTAAGTTAAATGGCTTAACTTCTAGGTTGTTCTGTGTGACATCAGGATTCAAAGATCCTCATGGGTTCCTTCCAGCTCCGGATATGCAATGATTCTATGGAATCTTCCAAAGATAGATTTGAGCTAAACTCAGTAAGAGTAATTTAAATGCAGAATTTTAGGTTATATTCATGGAATTAGAACTGGCGTAATGGCTTATTATTGCTAGATTTCAAACAGCATATAATTACCTGTGTTGAGAGTCTGTGCTGTAGATGCTTTAGAACGGATAGCTGACACTGTGTTCTTTTGACAAGTTCTCTTGGAAGAAGACTACCAGAGGCAATACAAACTGTGCAGTGCTTAGATCTAACAGGATGCCAGAGTCCTATAAAGGAGAGAATATACTGAGGAAGGCATTCTTTGTTGATATTTTGTCAGCAATATTACATTTCCAGCAAGTGTTTGCAACAGATATAAATGAACTGCAGAACACAGGCCTTCGCATTGCAGATGGTTTCAATGCTATGCAGAAATAGGCCTCGTACTTTTTTTTCCCTTGCTTCATTGCCAGAAAAACTATGGAACTTAAATATCCACAGTGAAATCTTTTCACATTATATATATTCTTAATTCAAGTTTACGGTAAGCTTATTCTGCTTTCTATTCCACTTTTGTAAAGCGTTAGTTTTTATTCCAAGAGATACACTACCTCTTTTCTGCTCATAAACAAAGCCTTAAAGTAAAGTTCCAGTTCCCACACTGACATGTAGGCACCAGGGAGTTCTTTATCTAAGATGTTTACCAACAAAAGTCACTACATACAGACTATCATCATTCTATCTTAGCATCTCCTGTCACAGGATAATCTTACTTGCAAGGATAAGTACCAGACTTACATCAGCTATGCAGATCAAGGATCACTCAGGTCTAGGACCATATTTTTTTTTTAATAATAAAGCCTAGCTTTCTCCAGCTCAATGGATGGCCTGATTCCCCCATTTTATTCTAAACATAGAGGCGAGCACTTTTCTTTAGAATAAATTTACCTTCCTTTAACACCATTCCAAGTTCTGCCCTGAGTCTGTTTCCCATTTCAATCAGCTGCCGCTTTTCTTGGCTCAGAATTGAGATTTTTCTTGCTGCTTCCTTGAGTTTATTTTGCATTCCTTGTAGGGTGTGTTTGGCACTATACTGACAACCAACACCGGTACCTACATCAGGTAGCAGTTGTCCAAAATCTACCATGTTTTCTTCAAGAACTTTGGGTACTGGCCCCTGAATAAAACAGATAGTGCTTATAATAAATATTTTAAAAGTGAGGTCTGCAGTTTCATGAGGGGTCAGTTGAAACCCAGTAGGTTCTTCCTTCATGGGTGGTGAGCACCCCAAGACAGCACTGGAGCTTGGTACTTTCTCCTGTCATACCAAGTTGCACTTGGTATTCAAAAAAAAAAAAAAAAAAAAGAAGACTAAAATATGGATTTACAATGGAAAACCTGAAGAGGTGATACACAGTGGCTTAAGCATTTGCAAGCGGGGAAAAAAACCATTAAGACTGGCTTGCAAGATCAGAAGTGACTTGTGCCAGGGGATGACTAGTCGAAATTTATTGCCTAGAAAGAGTAAGAGTAAGTTTGGCTGAAAAATCTTTGCTGGTTCTCATCTGACCAATCACATAAGCATGTATTACTTCCACTTATAATATTTACTCAAAAATAATGTACTAGGTATTTAATTACACATACACACATATATACAGATATTTTTAGATAGTTTAAACCTCACCATACCTCTTCTGTGTTTGGATTTACTACACAATCCAACTTAGTTGAACTGACTTTGATGTTGCTCAGTGTGGTTTCAGTTGAAATTTTGTTGGTGCTCAATGAACCTAAAAGAGGAGTATAATATGAATGTATATGTATTTATAGAGAGTTTAGGCTTTCATAGCAAGAGCTGCTTCAGAACACTGTCTCATGCATATATATGTCTAGTTACAGAATCACAGAACCATAGACTTAGGTTGGAAAAGACCATTAAAATGATCAAGTGAAACCAGGAACCTAACACTGCTGAGTCCACCAGTAAACCATGTCCTCAAACGCCCACACATACATGCCTTTTAAACACCTCCAGGGATGGTGACTCAACCATTTCCCTGGGCAGCCTGTACCAATGCTTGAATAAGCCTTTTCAAAAGAAATTTTTCCTAATATCCAATCTAAACCTTCACTGGCATAATTTTAGGTAATTTCTGTTGTCCTATTGCTTATTACTAGGAAAGAGAGACTGATCCCCACCTCACGACAACTCCCTTTCAGGTAGTTGTAGACAGTGGTAAGTTGCCCCTGAACCTCCTCTTGTATACCACTTCAACAGATATACTGTCAGTAGAGATAAAGTAAACCCCCATGGCAGTGGGGTTTGGAGTAGGGGATCTTTAAAGATCCCTTCCAATCCAAACCATTCTGTGATTCTACATACTGGCTTCACTATCAGGAATTCTGTCATAACTTGCAATATACATATAATTGCTTTACTCCTGCAAAATATATACATGATTGCTTTTCTACTGATAATGTTGTAGTGACTTAGAGCGCGCATGTGTGTGCGTATCTGTTTTCACTAATAATTGTTTTGTAGTAATTTGTAATACAGACAGTCAAACTACTGTGTGCTTGTGTATGGTGCAATCTTGAGAAGCCCACAATAACAATTTTTACACACTTGTGGGTTGGATAGCCCTCGTAGGTTGTGACCCTGACTGTTAAACTTTCTTAACTAAATTTAAAGTTCTTTGTCAAGAGTTGTCACCTTGCTGTGCAAGCTGTCTGTCTTCTGTTAGAGTAAGAGAGGACAACATCTGTTCATCAAGACTCTCCATTTCCTTCCTCATTTGTGCAATAGCAGCCCGAAGGCTGGCATTCTGTTCCTGCAGCTTTTTTATTTCCAAAGCAGGCATATCTTTACACAGAGAACTTTCATCATCATACTGAAATATCTGGAAAATAAAAGTACAAGACAAAAAGAACCCTTCATTAATAATCAACACATATTCTCTCCACATCACCAGACACACAGATCCCAATGCTTTCAACCCATGAACAGTATGTGGGAGAAAAGTACCATAGTAGGAGAATAAATGTCTTTGTTTATTGAGGATTTGCCAGAGAAAGAAGTGCTGTACTGAGAACATCATAGGAGGAGGCACACATGGGGAGGACCATGGCGCCAGAGCTGGCTCTGTTTTATAACTCTTGTTCTGCAGGTGTGGTTTATCTCTTTTCCTGTGCAGGTAATCCCTCTCCTCACGGAACTTACGGGCTCAACAGCAGTAACAGCGGTCCCCTTTCTGACCTGACAAATTCTTGAAATTGTCATTGGAGATCATCTGTTGACAATAACATTGTCCTGGTTTGAAAGACAGATATTTGCCAAGGAAGACGAGAATGTCCCTGGAATGGAAAGATCACCCCCTTCCTCCAAATTATTAAATTTGAAATTACGGGGCTTCCAGGAAAAGATATAGAAGAAGGAATAACAGTTGTGTACTAGAAGAAGAAAACCCAGTAACAGCCTTTTCCCGCTCATCAGGCATTTCCCCTTTGGTGTAACTACGACGACAGCCGACAGGAGGCGCCGTAGGCTCGTGTCGAGGCGGAGGGGCTGCAATGACTCCCCGCGGCTTCAGCTGCAAGACCGGGATCTCCCTGGGGGCGATGGCAGCTCGGATGAGAGGGGGAAGACGGACTGACTCGCCCAGGCACCCACGCGAGCGGTGATCGGTCTTCGGCATCGCTAACGGCAGCCGGTACACGCTGGGAAGGGAGACAGGGCTTCACCGCAATGTCGCACTACCGTACAGAGAAGTCCGGCGGACGTGCTGCTGCAGCTTCAGGAAGCCCTCCATGGGGCGGTTCGGGGAGAGGGGCGGTTCGGGGAGGGGGGCGGAGGGAATGACTTCCCTAGGCACCCACGTGGACAACTTTAAAACTTACCCTGAACTGCAACTGACCCAGAACCTCAGCAATGAGGCTCCAGAAATTAATTCTTCCCATTCGATTGCCATGATGGGACAATAAGTTGTCACGTTTTGGAGCAACTGTCTATATCCAGCTTGCTCCTTTTGCCAGTGAATAATGAATGAGAGCCATAATTAAGCCCGTGACACCTAATCTATATGTATTCCAGGCTAGATATGTCTGTATTTTGAATGAAACATATGAAACAGATTAAGTGTTTACAGTAAGTCCAGTGGAAACAAGGCCCATAATGTTTTTATCTTAGAATGAATTCATCCACGTCTACATTAAGTGTTGTCTAACCTGTTTCTCCCCTTCAAGTGAAATACTGTGATTAAATGATGCTTGTATTGTCTGTTCTCTCTCAACAGTCAAAGCAGAAAGAACAGTCTTCACACAACCTGTAGTCTGTTTTCCACAGATGAGCTTCAATCTGGGATGGAAAGAAAGGAGGGGAGGTAGAGGATGGCAGTAGCTCAACGACAAAGGGATAAAAGAAAAGAAAAGGTAAGGAAGGGAAAGGAAAAGGGAAATATAAAGAAAAATAAGGAAATCAAGGATACTTTAAAACAGAGCACAGGGACTTACGCACATCCCTTTTTTCTCTGTCAAAAACTGCCCTAACAGACAAACAATTTAGCATCATTCTCTTATCTTCTTTATGTGAAATGGAAAATGCTGATTTATCTCCCTCATGTGTTCACATGCTACAGCTATTGATGCCTATGAATCATTTTGGAAAGACAATGATAAAATAAAACACTAGAGTAAATACCAGCATTCTGAACTTCACAAACAAGTGTTTCCTCTGTACCTGTGAGTTCAGGACAACTGGGGATTGAGAATTGTTAGACCATTGTCTAACAAAATTTGTACACAACACAAAATAGTGGTTTTTTTCCATACAAAAATACCCAAGAGCTTTTCAGAACTAACATTGTTCCCTTGATAGAATTCAGGTGGTACTGTGATCTGAAATTCTTTCTTCCCCGGGGCTGCTCTAAGAGACATCTTTCTTCTTTTGCTGCAATGGCAAAGGAAAAACATCTCTCAAGCCGACTTGATTACATGGAAAGGGAGAAAAGGCCACTCTTAGAGATTGTTCATGAAAATTAATCTGGTCTCTGATAAAATACATGTGATGGACTACTGTGCACAATACAGAATTATTGTTTTACAGATTTTTGAAAGAAGGCTAAAGACATATTTCTCCAAGAAACACCATGGTGGGAAGATTCCATAGCTCTCTGTGCAATAGAGGATTCTTAACCAGTGTTAATTTGAATTTCTCACCTCCTCTCTTGATGAAGACAGGCTGTGTGCTAGATCCTCTGATTTCTGATACCAATTACATCCAGCATTCTCACAGAGTGGCTGCCAGTTCAGTTCTGTTTGCATTTTACTCTGTTTCAGAATCCATTCTCGCTCAGCTGCCAGAGACAGGTGTTGGTTAGACCTATGATACACAGAGCAAAGCTGTTGATTTCAGCAGAATAAATACTAAGGATGTTTTGTGGATATTTTTTGTTTGTTTGTTTGTGTCTAGCTTTGTTGTGTTTAATCCAGCTTTGTTTATTGTCCTCATCTTCTTTCCTTGTTCTATTTTACAAATTATCTATTTTGTTTTGCTCTATTCTACTCTCAGCATTTTACTGAGCTAAAGTATTTTAATTGCTTAGAGCTCAGTGGTCTCTGAGGGTCCATCTGTATGGGTATTTAGAATCAGCTTTGGAGGTCATTTCAGCTCAAGTGGCATAAACTGCCCTATACTGCTCTCAGTACTTCCATCCAGAGCATGTTTCTGTTTTGCTGATATCAGAAATGAGATACAAAAGAGCTAGTAATTAAAACTGCTGCATTGTCAGGGTAAAATGTCTAGGCTAAAAGGCTGCAGCATTTACATACCTTGAAAACACAGTGTAGAAAGAGATAGAAAGTGCAAGTTTTAGAAACAGTATTAGAGATCTCTAATCAAGAAATCAAGTCAGAAAATTGCAAAGATCAAAGGTTTCTTCTGAAGTGCCATCAGTCTAAACTGCACGACACAGAGTAAGCAACATGCGCAAATTTACATTTAGTAAGTATACCTGCAGCTGCAGTTCTTTTGTTCGTGCTGAGTGAACAACAGTTGGTCATGCAATCTTTATGGTCAAGACTGCAATAGGACAAACTGGTTTTAGATCCATTTTTACAGCAGCATCCCTTAAAGAACACCCAAGACAAGTAAACCAAACCAGAAATTAAACTCCACTCGTGCAATATTCAAGATGCAGGAATCCAGGGATACCACTAATGGCCAGATAACCTTTTGCTACCCTAAAGGTAAAGTTTATAGGCAGAAATAATTTATTTTATTACACAAAAACCAACACAGCTGAAAAAAGATGGCAAACTTCTAGGTATACAAGTCCTCTTCTTGAAAGCTTGTCTGTTTTTCTCAATGGTGTCAATTGTTTTAATGTGAGGATTTTTTTTCCCCTCTTTATAACTCCATCTGTCAAATTATTAATATATCAACTACAACGCCACTGAAGCACATGGACATGGGCATCAGAGAACAGTCCAAGTAATGCTGGATGATGATTAGTGAACACTGCACGTACAGAGATTTTTGAAGAGTGAATTCCTCATTACTAACCTTGGAAGGATGACAGAGGTCTTTCAAACACCTATATACAGTTCTTGGTTGCATAGGAAAGAAACCAGTCACTATGAATGCGTATCACAAATACCCATGCTTCATGCTATGCTAGAAACAGCTCAACACATAGGTGGAAGAAAACAGCAAAAACAACAGTCATCTTTTCACATGTTTCACACAGGAATGACTTTACAATATAATACACTCGTTCATTCTAAAATGAGTAAAGGGTAACAGCTTAAAACCAGTTACCTTAACTCCATGGGACTGAACTAAGTAACCCAGATCACCCACAATAACTAAAAAAATTATTTTCAACTTATCCAGCCATCTCTACATTATAAATGTAGTTGGATCCAACACAGTTTACAGCACTTTACAACAATTACAATTTAAGCAGAGAATAATCCCAAAGAGACTGTAATTGCTGCTGACAGTAGTCATATGAAAGAAGAATTATGTGCAGACAGAACTCAAAAAAGAAGTGTTTATTCCCTCCACCCTGCAAGCTTGCATACATATATCTTTTCTTCGAGATAGGTATGATGAGTCAAGGCACTGTTCAGCCTTCTCCTTTATTAACAATGTTAACTGCTGTGTCCGATTTGCCTGCTTTTAGTTTAAAAAGAAAATAACCAACAAAACCTGTGCTTTTACAGGCAAAACCCTTTATTTGCTTCACATCTACCTCCTCCTATTGTTTATTCTCCATATTTGCCTCATATCTAATTATAAATTCTGTAGAAGAAAAAACCAACTTTTTTTTTAAGAGGTATGGATGCTTAAAAAAATGTTATTTATGTTCACCTCTCTCAGAGATTTGGGAAAATCTCTGGAGTCAATATAGCTCCTCTCACTGTACATTATTATTCTGTGTCACTGGTTGCAGATAATCCCTTCTGAATAAGCGCAGGGATGCAGAGAACAAATCGGACAAACATGTCTTTCAAATAGTGGCTCTTTAATCTCTTTAAATGAAAGAGAGCTTTTCAGACCAAAAAATGCTATGCAATATCTCTGTGCTAAAGGTTGTCATAATTTAAACAACATTTTTTCTTCACAAACAATTAAGACAACTCTAGTTCTCTAGGATCAAAACATGAGTCACTGATTGTTGGATGTGAGAAGTACAAAAAAAATTCAAGCTTGCTCTTCACAGATATACTGAGGAACAAACCGTGCTTAAGGACACAATGATCTGATGGTCTTTTTATTCTGCTGGCCAAGATTTCAGATTTATCCCTAAGTTAATTAAAATAGTGTTTTCTCCTCATATTCTGATTCTTGTTGGCAGTGTTCAAATCATGCCACCATGCACAGATAGTGTAAGTAATATCTTCTTCATTTGTGTAAGGACAAGTAGATGACTTTTTAAAAAGACAACATCGTGAATATTCATGAATAGTACTGCCTCCCTGCCTATAACATGCAACATTGAAAGATCTGTTCTTTCTGTATCACACTTTCAGCTACAGTTGTTCCAAATGCATCAGGTGGCTGCCACAGTTAAAAAGTTTAACTAAATTTGAAGTGCACAGAGGGAGGAAGAGACAAACGAGTGCCGGCAAAAGACAACACTGCCAACCGAACGACTGGCTGGCAGGAAGCAGACCCCACAAGGAAGGATTCTGTGGAGAGGCCTGGGGGTGAGATGTTCTGAGGTAGAAGAGGACAGGCAGATTGTCGAGGTCAAACCCGTTAGATGAAGGCAGTGGAGAGCAGCACAAGATAATGCTTTGGACTCAGGGACGGCACGAGAGGGCGCTTAGCAGGAAGGTGCAGAAAGACAGTGGGTCCCCAGAGAGAAAAAAGCGCGAGATGCGCAGACGACGCGTCGGGAGCTCCGAAGGACAACCTGCAGCACAGCGGGATGCTGTGCGACCGCACTGCCTTCTGACGAAGAAGCCCAGTCACGACTCGCCTCCTGACGGCACGACCGTGCACATCCCTCCGCTCACGGCTGTAGGCCGCGTCTCTCTGGAGAGCTGCGACGGGCGGGCCCGTGCCGGGAGGCGGGCCCGTCTCCAGGGGCCCGCGGCGCCTCCGTTAGAGGGCCGCTGCCGCTTCGCCCACTCGCGGCTGCGAGCCGCCTCCTCTCCGGGCCCCGTTCCGGGCAGCAGCGCCAGGCCCCGTCTGGCTCCTCTCCTGCTCAACTAGGCGGCGTTTCTCAGTTCCTCGCATTGCATTCACTTCCAGGAACCCGGCAGCGTATTCCGTCCCCTCACATTCTCCCTGTTCCACCCTCACTACTCTCATGCAGCAGCCTCTTCCCGGCATCGTGTGACCACGGGCACGCTCCTTTGCAGTCCCGGTCTCGTTTAGTAAAGACCGCCTTCTCCAAAAACACAGCTAGTATTGTCCTATACTCTCAGATCTCACTCTTTCGTTCACTTGTCTTCCTATACATTTTGTTTATCCAATTGTTTAGTATTAAACAATTTCTCCTTAGCACAGATCAGGAAGAAGACTCTTGGGCCCTTTCAAGTACAGCCCCTAGGGATGTGAACAAACTTCCCCTCCTCTGTGAACTCCCACTGCATCATGTGAAAAACTTTTAAAAAGCTTGTAAAACAAACTCAGGCCAACTGTAACACAAGGTCATGCAGAACAGATAGATACATTCTGCTGCCAAGGCCCTTAATTATTAAAAACTGTATCCATCAACTAAACTGCCTTGCACTGTCTAGGTGAGACAGAGGAAGATGTAACACGTGAACCAGGCCTAAAACATGATTTTCCCTTAGTCACTCTAGATGACTTGCTTGTCTGGAAGTCATGAGGCAAACTTCCTGCAATGTTCTGTCACTCTTCTGTTTTTCTAGATCATATGAACAACTTTTGCTTTCCAGAAACTTGAATGCTGCACCCTAATGATACCTGAAGTACACTAATTTAGAGAAGATAGAGTATTATCCATAGTTCCTTATGTCATCAGAAGAGAATTGTGTGTCCTAGCCCCATACCAGCTAAAGAAAGAAGGGTTTTATTTTCACCAGTAACTATTAACGAAAATTAGAATCAGAACTAACAATTTGACTTTTGAAATAAAGCAAGTTCCATTTAGCTTATTGTAATTTCAGAATACTGCAATTGTTAAAGGGATTTAGTTCATTTATTTATATGAATCACCTCTGGTTTAAAATACAATAGTGAAAACTGTCTTCGAACTACTTTCTACATCTGAAAAAATTATAGTGCAAGTCCCAGCATAATTTATAGTCTGCAGTGGGCCCCTCAGAGCACTCATCAGAATCAGCACATAATAGGCGAGTGTCTAAATCCATACACCATTCTGACTACTGACATTACTTACATCTTTATATTAGCCATTGCCTAACCTATCAACCACGTTATCTTCTGCAACCCTTCCTCACCTCTGCTGCCCCTTTCAAATTAGCTGTCTCCAGTGTATCATCAATCAGCCCCGAGTCACATAGTTAAATGCAAATTAGTTCCCCAAACGAGTAATTGATGACTTTCAGTGATTCAATAGGGCCCCAAACAGATAAACTTTAATGGTGAGAAAAAAGATTACAGTCTATACAATGTCAATTCGGAGATTGATGTTGAAACCTGAATACACCTAGTCTGCTAGTGAATGGCCTAAATTCAGATAATAGTGGACAGTCAAAAACTGGTTATACTAGTCTTTAAGATTAGCAGTGTCGGTCTTATTGGCTGTATGTTATCTACTCAAAATAAACCACAAGGCCTTGCTCATCTTCACACATTAATGCAATGAATCCTTAAGCATATACAAATGGGTACTGTTTAGCAAAACTGAACCAATAGCCTATGCAAGCATAATGTGCAAGGAAAAGAAAAAACTTCTAAGTCATTGAAAGAGCTTCATTTCCTGGCTTGGTATTATAGGATTTTGGCAAGTAGGTTTTAAAATATTGGAAGCTATTAATCTGTGCAATATCACAGTTCTCAAAAGACAATATTGTATTCTTCCTATTCTCTTCTAGTTAGAACTCTACCCCTGTGTCTCTGCACACAGGTTATAGATTTAGATTGGAAAAGATTTTTTCCAATTAGAAAAAAAAATGGATTAGAAAAGATTTAGATTGGAAAAGATTTTAGATTGGAAAAGATTTTTTTCCAAAATCATCTAATCCAACTGTTAACCTCCAGGGATGATGACTCCATCACTTCCCTGGACATGCCATTCCAATGCTTGGCAACCCGCTTGGAGAAGAGATTTTTCCTGATACCCAATCTAAAGCTCCCCTGGCACAACTTGGGATCACGTCCTCTTGCTCTATCACTTGTTACCTGGGAGAAGAGACAGATGCCCTCCTTGGTACAACTTCCTTTCAGGTAGTTGTAGGGAGTGATAAGATGTCCCCTGAGCCTCCTTTTCTCCAGGCTTGGTCTCTCCAGCTCCCTCAGCTACCGTCCATCAGACTTGTGCTCTAGACCCCTCCCAAGCTCCGTTGCCCTTCTCTGGATGTGTTCCAGCCCCCAAGGTCTGTCTTGTGAGGGGCCGAAAACCAAAAACAAGTTTTAAGGTGTGGTGTCACTCCCCTATGTACTGGATTGTGTGCCAGAAGCACACCTAACCCTGAATTTCCTAAATCCCAGGTAGCCATAGGAGTGCTACTTTCTGTAGTGCACTTGAGAATTCCACTACAACTGTCACAGATGCTAAAGAGCAATATCAGCACACGCTCAGTTCTATAATCCAACATTTGTATGAATCGCAGTTGAGTCACAAGAGATTAATGCAGAAAGCTCATTCCATACTGATGTAAAAGGAGGAGTATGTTATGAAATCATATTTGCAGGGAGTGCTCCCTTGATAAAGGATGAGGAGGGAAGCCTGAGGGTTGTCTACAGAATGCACAATATCACACTCAAAATTACTAAAAAGAAAACAACGAAGCAAGGAAGCTCGTAAGAGTAATTCTCATGGAAGGAGACAGTGAAGACACTGTGATCGCTCCCGGGAAAACAAAAAACGGCAGCACAGAACAAACCTCAACTGCATAAACCCATTCGTAAGTGGAAGTCCACTGCTCGGGTCCTGTTCCTCCGGACAGCCAGTGCAGCATCCACGCCGGCAGGATGCAGTCCTACCTTGCACTCTACGCAAGCAGCGCAAAGGTCCTGCCGACGCCTTGTGAGGCACCCGGGGCCGCGCCCCGAGCGGGCGCCGGCGGAGGCGCGCTGCACGCGGCCGCTGCGCCGAAGAACCTGTGGCGGAGAGAGCGCCACCGCGGCGGCAATAGGACCCGGGGCGCGCCCCGTGTGGCAGGGCGGGGCGAGCAGCCACAGACCCGCCGCGCGGGAGCGCTCCCCAGCCGGCGAGACCAGACGGGCTGGGGCGGGTCTGGGTGGGCACACGGGGAAAGCGGGCAGCGGTCCGGTGCGAGCAGGGGCATCCTCACGCTGAAGCGCGGGACGTGACTCAGGTACTGAGGCCGAGCCGTCGTGCGTGATGTTTCGGAGTGGTTGCCTGGCCCACGCCGACGAACGCCGTGGGGAGCGCGGGCTGGGGGGTCCGGAGCCGGGTGAGCCGAATTCAGAGGGCCGGGCTGACCGAGGAGGGCGCTTCTCTGCGTGGGGCTTTCCGGGCTAGCGGATGCGCCCGAGCGCCGCCCAAGCTTTGGGCAAAGCGCGGCGTAGGAGTCGCGGGTTCATCCCTTGCCCAGAGGCTGTGCTGGGCGCCGGTGGGGACGTGGGCACGACGCCGACTGTCCTCGCACCCCTTGGCACCCCCCCACGAGGGTCGGCGCTGTCCCGCCGGCTGCGTTTCTCCTCGCTCATGGGGCCACGCGGGCGCGCCTCTTCGTCGGGAAACCCGCGTTGCCGTGTGGGTCGCCCAAGGTTCTCAGCGCCACCGGCCTGAAAGCGCTGTCCGGGCGCTGAGCGGTGCTGGCCACCGAACCCTACTCCGTCTGCTACGAGACAGCGCTGCCCCCGGCTTCCCCTCTGGCAGCCGGGTCACGCCTAGGCGCGTAGTGCCGCCGGCCCGAGGGCACGTACACTGCCACACCGCTGGCTCGTGGGACACCCGCGAGCTCGGGCTTTGTTTCCGCCATTCATGGCCTCACACCGTTACTGGGGAACGAGGGTTTCCGCGAAAGCCTCGCCTCCGCGGTCTTTTCGGTACTGCTTACCTCCTGTTTCAGCGTCGAGCCCCGGGAGCTGAATTTCGGAGTTCTTTGTCATAGCGGTGACCGTTCAGGTCCGTCAGAGCGACCGACGTCTGAGGGACTGTTCCCTCATAAGGACACCGTCGCAGCCCCGGCCATGAACTCCGTTACTCGGTTTAGCCAGCACACTAAGAACGGTGGGGGGCCCGGGCGCGGAATTGCGCGGCGTCTCCCTGGTCTGCGTGAGCATCGGGTGCAGCGGCGACCCGAGCACTCCCCGGGAGCCGTCTCGGCTGCGGGCTGCGCGGGCTACGTGCCCGCCCCGGAGCGCCGCGCGAGCGGTCGTGGCTGTGGCGGCGTTGCGACCGCTACCATTGTATTCCCAATCCCTCTCCCACCCCCCACCCCATCCCGTGCGACGGTCGCCGCAGCCCCTCTCCATCTCTTGGGAAAGAGCCTCTTTTTGATGCTGCTCACAATCCACCTGGAGTGGTCTGCCTCTTGCCTTCTAAGCAACTCTGTGGAGAGAAGAAAAAGCGCACAAAGGTGAAGCTGAATTTCACTAATTCAGCTTCCTCACAGGCGCAGACCATTAGCAGTAGTGGAAATGCACTCTTCTTGGGCAAACCGTACAATTTAGGATGTCACAGACTAAAGTCGTGTGGTTTTGCTGTGTTTATTTCAGAAGAAGCAGTGTGGCAGCCGTTTTAAAATGTAAATCAGAATCTACTAGTACAGTACACCTCTTGTGGTTCAGTCAGAAGTATAAGTCAAGGTATATTATAGAAATAAAAAGGTGACAGTTTAAATTGTGACTGAATTGGCAATTCACATATCTCAGTGTATGACAACCTATTGCGCAGTTGCACTGTCCAAAGTGATTGTGTAAAATAACACCTCTGAGCCAGACGACCTTGTCTCACTATATTCAGCTACACGTGCTCACCTAGCTTGAGATACAGTGCATGTGCATGCGAGCACTTTATATATTAGAGTGATTTCATGATATTCTGCAAAAATAAAAACAAGATGCCCAGCTGGTGACAGGACTAGACCTTTAATTAGTATTTATCTAGCTCTGTCACTTTTTGGTTTTATACTAAACAATATAAGGATACTTATTCACTATAAGCAATTGTCCAGCATTTCTGTTTTTCTAAAGCTTCAACACATTGCAAAGCCATCATAGCTGCAGAGCTGAAATTAATTTTCATGATACATGAAAATTAATTGTAAGTTGTTCCTAAATGAAGTTGGGATTCTGCAAGTTATATTTTTGAAAGCATATAGAAAACAGTCAGATAATTGCAATACAACTGAAGGCATGTTTGTCACTTTTCTGTGAACACAGAAAGGGCATGTGCTCTCTGGTGTTAAGGTGCTGCTGTGATGCTGACGTGAAGAACTTACGGTAATGGATGTGGTGTAAAAAAAACCCACAGGCTTTTAGCAAAATAAATCCACTTCTCCAGAAACTGGGCATTTGATATAGATACAATAACTCTGGAGGTTGACAAAGCTATTGTAATAGGACTAGTATATTTGTTTTCCCAAATAAGATAAAGAGCGGGATTCTAACAGTTTCATGATACAAAATAAAACAAGAAAATAAATAGTCACGACTTTCCCTATAGAGCACTTTACCCAGATAATAGAATTTAGACTGGTTACTGTTATGTGTTACACATAAAATTGCAGTGTGAATTTACTGTCAGTGCAGTCTGCTAATAACTTGTGATGAATGTTACTCACTGTGCAGCAGCAGTGAACAGTTAAGATGTTTTGAGGCTAAATGGGGACTGGAGAATTATTAATAGTCACGATTTGGTATGGACCATCACTTGCAGCTACAGACAGCACAGAATTATCCTAGGAGTTCTGAGAGGGAGATGAGAGAATGGGAAAAACGGGCAAACCCATAAGAAAGGCAGCAGATCTGGAAAATTGTCTCAGTTGAAATGGAGGAGGCCAAAATGGGACAGTGGCAGTCACTGGTAGGCCTTGCAGGGAGAACAGGAGGTCAGCATAGGCATTGGTAAATATGGTAATGATTTTGTAGGGAAGAGAAGTTTGCAGCAGCTTTTGGGATGAACATATAATTCAACTGGCTGATATTTAAGCAGGTGCGCCACAGGAAATACACTACTGGGTTATAGCAGTGGCCCATCTAAATGGCTTCTATGAAGTACCTGATAGAAATAAAATCTGTAATTTTATTGTAATTAATCTGTTGTAATAAAATCTGACTTAAAGATACATGCATTTGTACTTTAGAGAATCAGGAAGGAGTTAGAGTCATGCTGAATAGGTAGCTGTTAGTGATGTCAACACAAAGGGTAAATGTTCTATATGTAGAGGGCTATCATAAAGGTCTGGAGAATATTAAAATAAAATATTTTTTTTGGAATAATTTCCTGAAAAATTCAAGTAGAGTTGGTTAGTCTTAGAAATCCTCACTTAAAACCAAGAATAACATGCATATTTTTTTTAGTCTGCTTAGATTTTAATACCCTTGGGCAAGTACAGGACGTTTATAACTCCTATTAACACAGTATTGAGCAGGCTATGGTTTTCAATGTATTCATACCCCCAACATCCAGTGAAGAGATAATCATTATTTTCTTTGTTTCACAGATAAGAAAACTGAAGGAGGATGTCTGCATTGCTCAGCTAAGACCATCTTCCTTATTTTGTAGTTACACATTTCTCAACTGGGTGGGGTTCCAGACTGAAGTCTAGGCTGAACTGGGTTCCCTGCTTGGAAGCTTATGTTCAGTTTTTGATAACCATCTTTTATTTGTATCATAGAAATTCAAGGTTGTGTAGATTTCAGCCATAGTTAGAAGAAATTAATTCTTGAGAATTCTTGAAATTAATTCTTGAGAACAGGAAGTTCTCAAGCTATATAGGTCAGTGTACAGGCTCATAAATGTCCTTCCTACCCATACTGCTGACCATGAAGTACAACTATGTTGCCAATAAGAGTATTGGCTAAACAAAAATAATAGATTCTTGCATTTCTAGGTGCTCCTTTTTATAATACAAATGTTCTCCTTTTATATACATCATCCCAGAAACCACACCATCACACCACCCACAATGCTACCTAATATTTCCTCCTGAGTCTATATTAGTTTCCATGACAACAGGAAGATAATATCAGGAAGATGAAACCCCAGATGCTACCTTTATTTTACACATTACCAAAGCAAGAACCCATTCATGACAGAAGGAATCTGGAATAGGTACTGGCAATACTATCATGTCTGTTGTGAAGCTATGAAATGGAGCCACAGCCAGTTAAATGTAATCCTTTGCCTCTAAATAGGGCTGAGCTAGCCAAAGCAGAAAGCAAAGCAAGCTGTTGCAATAGTTAGGCAGTAGCCTCCTGTCTTAGCAGGCTTTAATAGCATCCCAGCACTGTAGTGGAATCCTAAGTAAAAAATTTGCCAGTGCAGATCAACCACAAACCTGCCTTTTCTAAAGGTGGTACCCTTCATTTGTACATTTCGCACAGGAACCTCTGCACTACTTTCTTATTATTTCCTAAGGAGGTGAATACAGTCATAGCCTAGTAAGGCACACCACAGTGGGATGAAGTACATCCTTGCTGTGTTTATGGAGACAGGGTTCATTTAGTTCTGGTTAACGATCTTTTTATTTTGATGTGCTAATATGAACAACCAGCAGACAAAACCAGATGAATAACATTGATTGTAGAATCGTAGAGTGGTTTGGGTTGGAAGAAACAAAGTTAATTTTTTTCCAGCCTGCTGCCATGGACAGGAACACCTTCCATTAGGCCAGGTTGCTCCAAACCCTGTCCAGCCTGGCCTAGAACTCTTCCAGGGATGGGACAGACACAGCTTCTCTGGGCAATCTTTGCCAGGGCCTCATCACCCTCACACTTAAGAATTTCTTCCTAATACCTTATCTAAAACTGTCAGTTTGAAGCCATTCCCCCTTGTTCTATCACTGCATGTCCTTGTAACAAGTCCCTCTCCAGCGTTCTTGTAGCCGCGTCAGGCACTGGAAAGGTGCAGTGAGGTTTCCCCACAGCATCCTCTTCTGTAGGCTGAACAATCCGAATTCTCTCAGTCTCTCCCTTTAAGAGAGCTGTTTTTGATGCATGTGTGTGCAAATGTGAGCCACTCTTTAATGGATGGCACTTGAAGATCTGGTGTGCCGGTTTATGGTGATTTTTAGCCAAATGTGGTAGTAGGGATGATGTAAAGCAGAGATATTGCTGTGTGTTTCCTTGTAGCCCTATTTTTATGAAATGCCGGAAAGTAGGCCAGGCTCCCTCACATCAGCTAGTCTAGCTCTTTCATCACAGCAAAACATAAAGCCGTTTTAGAGACGGTTTCCTCATGGCAAAGTTCCGTAAGGCAGATTCAACAGAATGTGTCTCTTACAGGCTGACTTGCTCTGCCGGGCATGGAAGAGATCAAGAAAAGCAAGGAGGATGTTTCCTTCTCCTGGGGGAGCACCGGGCTCGAGCAGTCGCGGTGGCGAGCGCCGGGCGGGGGTGCCACCCCGGCTCCGCCCGTGCCGCGCGCGCACCTCGCGGGCAGCGCCCGCCTCCCGCCCGAGTCACGTCCCGCACGTCTCAGTGCGGCGGCCGCCCGCGCGCGCCCTGCCGGGGCATCGCCGCGCGGGGTCACGCGGGGCCGCGAGCGGGAGCGGCTCCTGCAGCCCCTGCCCCGAGGGGCGGGAAAATGAGAATTCTCCGAGCCGCGTCCGCACCAGGCTCGGTGCGCCGCGTGCCGGGTTGACTTCTATCCCCTCGAAAAGGTTCTTTTCTGGAAGGAACTTCTATCCCCTCGACAGTTCTTTTCTGGAAGGAACAAGCGTGCTGCCGAGTAGTTCCTAAGGGGATTTTCTTCTCAAAGCCGCTCGCCACTTCATATAGCGTGGATGTTGTTTGCTATTGGGGTTCAGCTCTGTAGGCCTGCAGAAGCCGCCCTTATAACAAGTTTGCTGTAGACGCAGTCAAGGAGACTGTCCCAGCCCGTGCGCAGAGGTGAATGCCATAAGGCACTGAATGTCTCCATCCAGCACTGTATAACCAGTCTGGAGAGATTGCCAATTGCTATTTTTCAACGAAGCATGCTCATATATTATTACTAACTTCATGTTCCTATTAGATGGGTAATGGAAACGAACAAAAACTGCCCAACCCTTCCCCCAGCATTTTAAACCTTCACCCCAAATGAAATATTCTGACGACTTGAAAGCAGTGTGAGTGACAATGCTTCCTACCCCCTGGAGTGCTTCAATTTTACATCTTATTCCTGTTCTTTATACATTTAAGTCGAGATACTTCCGTCAGCATTTCCCCTGTTATCATTAATATTACAGAATTGCCACTGTCACAGGGATTATCCTTTGTGCACCTACTCTGTGCTGCCTGGTTATTGCTTTAAAAAAACAAGTCCTTATTTGAAGAATGTTTTATGCCTTGTGTCAAACAAAAGCTATGGGGAAAACGAGTTTTGAAGGGTAGACAGTTCCCAGTTGTTGGGAGTCTCAGCAGAGATGCATCTTAAGACTTATTTAGCAACTCAAAGCCTGCAGCAGAAATTGCTGAGTGTACCAAGCGGTGCATTTTTACATACTCTCGGCAATCAGCAAATGGGCCATCTGTAGCCACAGATACTTCGATGAGTAGTTTTGTGGAGGTATTCTGTTTCCCTTCTTGTTAAATTATTTTATGTTCTAGTTGGACTTAGGATAAATTGTTTTCTGTTTATATTTGATTTCCAGAAAACAAGAGGTGAAGCCAATACTGTGAGGCTTACTGTTGTCAAATAGGCCAAGGCATTAGAACAGCCATAGTCATGGCCATAGTTATTTCTGTATCATGCATATAAAGTTGTTTCTTACAAGAAGTGGGAGTGCTGGTCTAAACACCATAGTAAGTACATCCATATTGGTCTATTAACAATTATGCCTTTGATGCTCGGTCTGCATCAGATTTTGTCATATATAGGCTGGTTCTGAAATGGAGCTGTAAGAATTACACATTTCCCAGCTTACAAAAATCATTGTGCAGGCCTGTAATTGTTGCAAGCAGGAACATTCTTTACTTCTGCGCAACTGTGCTTGCTCTCCTCTTTTAGATACCACTGAAGAGAAACACTGATATAATCAACTGCACTTTAAAGAAATGGCCAATTTTTGTACACGTATGATTTAATGTTTAATGATCCTTTAACATTTAACATTTTCAAGACTTGTGTAGAACACAGATCCTACAAAAACCTGGCTGTTGTGATGCAGTAACTCTCTGCACCCCTCACATACAGGGACTCTTTATGTGCCTTTTCAGTGTCTTATTTACCCTACATCTCTCCCGTTTAAAACCTGGCGGCATTACTGCCTAGAATGTAACATAATAATAAAAAAAAGATTTTACTTTTCAGAAGCAAAGATGCTTAGGTCTGCATACAGAAAATGTGAAAAATGTGATTCATCAAATAGTACTTTTTCTTATTGATCATCTAATAACAACAATGGAGAGTATTTGCTTCGGGCAGGCAGTTGTACTGAGCATTGCTGGAGTTACTAGCATCCTAGCATCCACAAAAATGGCTCATGGAGATTTTCATTGCAGTTTACCTTACCAACTTAGCTTGCGAACACTATGTGTGAAAAATGATAGTTCATCATCATCTCAAAGGGATCTTTTTATCTTTTCAAGATAACAGTGTATCAGGGCTGTACTGCTGTCCTCAGTGGGGAATAAAATATCTGGGTGATTAGTCCACCATTTCACAGAATGCTTGTGATGCACCATGTCTCCTAAGTGAATAGGCCAGGGACTTCATGTAAGAAGGTCTTAAATAAAATATCCTGCAGACTTTAATGCAGTAACTTTATGTATTTGTGAAAGCCATATACACCTCTGTAATGCTGTTATGGCTTCAGTTTTTTGATGAAACAATGATTTGGATGAAATCTACCTCTGATTTTGAGAGCTGTGAGGGGCCATTCATTTAAAACTCAGGTGTGTGCATCTCATTTTCATGTATTTTTGCAAGCTTTGTTAGAACTAAATTCAAACAAGGCCTAGTTAAAATTGCACTGCATCTTCAAGACTTTTATTTTAAGTATGCCTTAGTTTTAATAGTAGTGCAATTTTATAGACACTAATTGCTTCTTGTTTCTTAGGGAACACACAAGCTTCTTCATCATGGGAGCAGTAGTAGCTGATGATGGTCCATCAGGTGTCAAAGCCCCTGACGGAGGCTGGGGCTGGGCTGTCCTTTTTGGCTGTTTTATCATCACAGGATTCTCCTATGCCTTTCCTAAGGCAGTTAGTGTCTTCTTTAAAGAACTTATCCGGGAATTTGGCATTGGATATAGTGACACTGCATGGATTTCCTCCATTTTGTTGGCCATGCTTTACGGAACAGGTGAGTAGTTATCTGGTTTTGAAACAGTATTACTGTGTCATACAATTACGTTTGTAAATCTTACAGCCATTTACAGTGTGTATCATGACTGCATATCACTACTTGTGTGCAAGTAAGGCATTCCAAAGAAGAATTACTATTAATCACATAAATCAAAAGATTATTTAAGTCCATCCAGGTTGGATTTAAAATTACATCTCTGTAACTCAGCAGTTGCTAAAGATGACGAAAAAGAAAAATCACAAGGCACTCTGAAGATAAAAAAGATTGAAGTATTTGACTACAGAGGAGAGGACATTTTTCCTGATTGGCCTGACTGTATGAACAAAGTACAAAACGAGTCAGAATCACTGAGGTCGGAAAGACCTTAGACCTTTAAATCATTGATTCCAACCATGAACTTTACACTTTGAAGTCCACCAAAGAAACACAAAGTGTCATAAAAATCAGTTGCAAAAGTGTCATAAAATCATAAATCGGTTTATCTTAGCAACTCTAACTTGCTTTTCTTGTCTAGGTCCACTCTGTAGTGTATGTGTCAATCGCTTTGGTTGTCGCCCTGTCATGCTGGTGGGTGGCCTTTTTGCCTCAATGGGGATGGTGATAGCTTCATTCTGCACAAGCATCGTTCAGATCTATCTAACTGCAGGTGTGATTACAGGTAAGTACTATGCATTGCTGAAAATCAGTCAACTTAGGTCTCAGCTTTACGCTGAAGTTTTGTATAAGTGAAAAAATACCCAAAGCATCAGGGTCACCCAGCTGGACTTTTATAAAGATGGCAGATAAATGTGGAATTAAAAGGTCATTTATTTTTGTTATGAATGTTTAAGAGCGTAAAGCGCAATCATAAAGTACAAGGTTACTATGGGGGTAGAATACTTTTTGTTACCTTATGATCCTTTCGTCCATTTGGAATAAAACTATTTTCTCTTAAGTCACGAGTCAGAAAAACTGCAACTAGAATATCTTTAACAGTGATATTGTAGGCCAGCAATAATTTTTATGTACCCTCCACTACAGGTTTGGGTTTGGCGCTAAACTTTCAGCCTTCACTCATCATGTTAAACCGTTACTTTGACAAACGCCGGCCCTTAGCCAATGGGCTGTCTGCTGCTGGGAGTCCAGTGTTTCTTTGTGCTCTCTCACCGTTGGGGCAGATACTACAACATGAGTATGGTTGGAGAGGAGGATTCCTTATCCTGGGTGGGATGCTGCTCAACTGCTGTGTGTGCGGAGCACTAATGAGACCTTTGGAGCCACCCAAAAAGGCTGAAGCTACCAAAGACCCAGCCGAGAAGAAAGTGAAGAAAAAACTTCTGGATTTCAGTGTTTTTAAAGACGGCGGTTTTGTAATCTATACGCTAGCAGCATCTATCATGGTGCTTGGCCTCTTTGTTCCCCCAGTGTTTGTTGTGAGTTATGCCAAGGATTTAGGGTATCAAGACACCAAAGCAGCTTTTCTTCTGACTATTCTGGGATTCATCGATATCTTTGCTCGCCCAATCTGTGGAATGGTAGCTGGTCTTAAATGGGTTAGACCACGCTGTGTCTACCTCTTCAGTTTTGCTATGATTTTTAATGGCTTTACAGATCTCATGGGTTCTATGTCTGTTGATTATGGTGGACTGGTGGTCTTTTGCATTTTCTTTGGCATTTCTTATGGAATGGTAGGTGCTCTTCAGTTTGAAGTTCTCATGGCCATCGTTGGTACGCAGAAGTTTTCCAGTGCTATCGGTTTAGTGCTCCTGGCAGAAGCTATGGCTGTTCTGATCGGTCCACCATCAGCAGGCAAGTATGCCATTTAGTTGAGAATTTAAAATTGTGTGCATTGCATCCATTTATACAAAATATAAGGGAGCTGAGAAAAAGATGTGAGTCATTGAGAAATGCAGACTGTGCTAGCGTTGCACGTTTCAAACGCTTTCTGCAGCTACACCCTGAAACAGTCCAAAAAGGGATGGAATGAAACTTTTCCCTCTTGGATCTATTTCAGGATTGGTTAAATTGCCATCTGGAGATGCCACTGTTACTCTTCTGAAAGCCTGCACTGAACATCTTATTGGTAGATAGCTGACTGGGATTCAGAATATGAAACCTGTCCATTTTCTTTGGGAAATACTGGGATACATTCTCTATATCCACAGTAGGTTTGGATCTGAAGGATGAAAAAAAAATCTTACAAGGAGGACTATAAAACTGGACTGATTTATGGAAGGTCGAGTGCTTCTATTGCACGTCTTACAACTCAAGAATAAGGGGACGTGACAAAACAGTAAAATCCATCAATCTGAAGTAAAAATACATCTTAATTACTAATCAAAGAACATACATTTTACTCTGAACTGAAACACACTTTCCCTCCCAATCCCCACCAGGTCACTGCCATAAAATGTTTACTGTTTATACCGACACTAAAAGTACCAAGTATTTTTATTTTGACAGAACCCCTCTTCATGGGAAAACTAGTACTATGCACTACTTCCTCTGATCTTCAGGTTTGGAGAGGCACTTCTTTCATATCCTCCCACCTGTTCTTTCACATGCACTGAGTCCTGTGAAGATATACCTTTACCAGTGTCAGAATCAGTCGGTTACTCCAGACTGACTATTGACCAAGATTTGCATTTTAAGCAGACAGTGCACTGCCCATGTAGAAAGGTAAATGAGATTGGGAGCAAGAGGATAATGATGATCAGATCATGATACGGATCCCATCCATGGATGCACACATTTTTATCTGAAATACAAAGCACATGTTTGATCTCTTGCATCTGAAGGCAAGGCTGGTCTTATTTCGGATGAACTGCATGCCTCTGTGTGTGCAGTGGAATATGTGTTTTGGGATTTCATGTAATGTCAGTGACTGTTAAACTGAACTAAAATAATTGAGAAACATTTGGTTATAAACTTGCTTAAATCCTATTTCAAAAAACTTGGTTAGGTAGTCAAGATGATTCTAGACAGGAGAGTCAAAATGTTTTAAAAAAGCGAAAAATATTCACTGCAAGGTAATAATTTTTGTTAATTATCTTTTTCAGGGAAACTCCTGGATGCAACGGGGAGGTACATGTTTGTTTTCATTATTGCTGGAATTGAAGTTACCACTTCAGCCCTTGTATTGGCCTTGGGAAATTTCTTCTGCATTAAGAAAAAATCAGAAGAACCACATACGAAAGAAGAAGCATCAGAAAGAGAGGAATTAAACAAATCGGAAAACAAAACTTCTGAAGATGCCAAGGTGGACTCTATTGAAGTGGAGCATTTTCTGAAAGATGAGCCTGAAAAAAATGGTGAAGTTGTAACTAACCCAGAAACGTGTGTGTGAGCATGACAAGGAATTGAAAAGTATTTAGAAAAGAAAGATTTTCAATGCTATTTATTTTAGAAACAGAAATAGTTTAGGGCTGGGCCATCTGCTTTAGTAACTGTGGACTAGTCAGCTCACCAGGTCTCTTTGGAAGCTGATTAGCTAGACAACATCTTACTGGAAAATTAGCTTTATCAGTAAAAGGTGGAACATTGTGGTTATACATTTTATGTAAACGAAAAAGCTTTTATGAACACAATTAGGCTCTTGCTATGCATCACCAGAAACTGCTCACTTGGAAGATACAGGAAAAGCTTATTTTAAGAAAAGCGGAATTATATGTATTTCAGACAATATTGATGAAATTGCTGTGTTGTGTGGCTAAATATAATTTCCCTATGTTGTCTGTGAAGGGAAAAGAGTTTGAGATGGATAAAAATCTCAGGAACTTAAAGGTCTCCATGAGATTTTTGAATTTCTTACCTTTTTAGATTTTTTAGATTAATTGGTTCAGCCCTAATTTAATTTTTATAATACCTGTAACTTTGATTTATGTAAATGCATTTCTGCATAAACCTGTAACCTTTGCAATTATCATCTGGAAATCCTGTTTTTGGAAAGGCACATTACAGATAAAGTCCTCAGCAGATCACACAAGTGGCATTCCAAGGTAGTACTAAAAGAAAAAAAATGAGCAGAAGGGATCCTGACAGACCTTAAGCAAACAAAATTAGCCCACGATTCCATACACTGTTTTCAGTAAAATTTCCCTAGAGCATTGAAAATTTTACAAGCAACATGGAAAAGGTGATGATTAGGTTTAGTAGAACATGGAGAAGATGATTATTAGATTTAGTAGAATATTTTGAAAAAGTGTCCATTTTGCATATAAAAGAAATGATGCAAGTTTCCAGATGACCTATAGAGTGAGTAGACTTATGGAAGAGACTGAATTACTTTGAAACCTGTTAGTCACCCATAAAATGCAATGCTAGCATCACAGGAAGGTTTTAACATGTTTGGTTTTTAGGTTTTTTTCTTCTCCATTTATCCCACCTCCTTACTCTCTGACTTCATCTGTAGAATTTCAAAGTGCCATTCTTGCTGTTTGAGGAAACATGATAGAACTGTTCATCATTTTTATGATGGCATGGTATTGAATAGAAAAGGAAGGCATTCTCTTTTTTTTTTCCCACCCAAACCCATCAAGAAATGTAATTTTTTAAATATAAAATCATGCTACTGCATCCCACCACTCAAATCTGCTTATAAAAACCTGTCTAGGCTTGCAGTAAAAATCTTCAAAACAGACTAACTGTTAACGGATTCCATTTTCCTATTAGTAGCAAAGGAATACTGGCTTTTGGGTGCCAAAATTGTTCCACTTAATACCTGAAAACTAAAAGACTCTAATCCCTTAAAACTCAGTATCCCCTTTAAATTTTTAACAGAAACAAAGTGCCAAAAGCATTAACCATTCTCTAATGAACTATCTCAGATACCAGCTGCCATTTTGGAAGTTTCTTCAAAACGGTTTTGTATTGTTAGGAGAACCTTGCACAGAAATTGGAAAGTTAGAATCATAGCTTTTAAAAGAAATGGATGCTGCACAGAATAAACTGGTTTTATATCCTATGTAGTGCATTATTGTAAAGTCTTTTATTCATTTAGTGTCAGCAATTGTAGTGAATGACATTTCCCAGTTGTAACAGCTTACTTACTGAACTTAGCTCCAGTTTGCTGAAGACTAAATTGGTATTTGAAATTGAACACTGATAGCTCCAGAAGGCAAGAGCAAAACGGAATCCACACAGTAATTTATTGTATCCTTTGAGGCTGCTTCAGATGATCCATGAAGGCCTGATGCAGCTTTCAGATTGGTGTTCCCCGTTTCAAAGAGCAAAAACTAGAAACCTTTCCAAAGGTGAATTTAGATTCTCAGCCATTTTTGTCTTACTGTGTGCTTTGATCATTGGATTTCTTTGCTAGACGATGCTACACTGTTATCACAGAACCAAATGGTCATTCCTTTGATCTCAGGTTTTGGCACAATTGTAAGTTTTTGTACATTCTGCAAAATGTCTAGACTGCTTTATATGTGACAGAATGGAATTTGTGCTTATCATACTGACTTTCCAGGCTATATTTCATTTTCCATACATGATACTTTTACGGTTAAGCTGGAAACAAGAAGTTTTATGTTGCAATTTTATGTGATTTGAGATGGAAGAGGAAGTTAGGAAGATAAGGAGACACGTTTCAACAAGAAACCATAAATAATCTTTGTAAGTAAAACTAGCATTCACAGAAAGGCCTCTTTTGCCTATACAAGTTATTTTCTTCAACTCAAAGATTTTGACTCCGATCCCACTCCGACTGGGACTGCCAATGCTCTTGTGCTGTTTTCAGCACAGACCTACCAATGGTTTGCAGTATTTATGACAGTAGGACATGCTTACTGAATGAGAGCGGTCAAATCACAGGGCTCCTTTATTGAATGTGAGGAAAAAAGGGGTTAGAATTTAATTCACTAAGCAGTTTAAAAAGCCATATGAACAATGTAAAATCTATTATCATTTTAATTAATTACAAGAAGCATCAATACAAAGGCGAGAAACTCCTAATGCAGCTCCCTTAGCAACATCAGAAGTGGCAGGCTGGAGAGTACTTCAGAGTTCTGGAGCCAGTTAGGCTCCTTGCTCCCATTCTGTCCCATTCAAGGTTAACAACCAAGTGTGCTAGCCCTCCAGTCCTCTTTCTGTTCGGCTGCCCTTATCTTCTTGGAAAGAGGTTTGTTATACTGATGGAAAAGAAACCGCCATGCCAGATCCCTAGACTGGACACCTGCTGGCCACTATACTAGACTGTGCTGAAGCATGTATCCAACTGCTCGTATCGACATGGCCGCAAAGGCCTTCACATTGATCCCCTGTTTTATACCCCTCTTTCCTTCTTCCCCAGTGTGTTAAAAAACCAAAACTAACCAAAACTAAACCCCGCAAGCAGCCAGTCCTTAGGTTCCCAGTACTGTCCAGTGAGGCTCCTTTTTAATTTAATTCAGCTTATTGTAAATATTTAAATAGATTGATAAATATAAAAAAAATATTTTATATATTTAAAAGGAATGGATCTAAAATTCCTCTAGGTATTTTGGTACTGTATTTCTTTAATCTCAATACCACTGGGATGCCCTTAAGAGCAGTCTGCAAGATGTGTTTGTCCATATATTTTGAGGACGGATATGGTCAAAGCCATAAAGCATTACTTAAGAGACACTGATTGTTCAGGGTCACAGGCAGAACAGTTTCATGCAGCATCTACCAAGAAGAACCTTTGTTTGACCTTCACCTGATTAAAATTTTGTGATTTGAAAAAAGGGAGAAGGAAAAGGAAGAAAATGTAGGTAACTATGCAACTGCACTGCCAAGCATCCAAAGATTATAGTTTACTCCTGCATCATACACTATTGAAACAAATGTAATTTCTTTAGACACACAGTTCATGAATATATCTAAGAAGTCTGGAAAGTAAACAATCAAAAAACCAAAAGATAGTTTTCAAAGATTATTTCTCTGAAAGTAGTGAATGGTCTTTCACCCTGCAGGCTAGCAAAATTTTAAAAACATTTTGCATCTTCATACATTCTATAAATTGTTACTGTAGGATTTATGGTTAAAATATTGTATGATTGATTATGTAATGGATCTTAGGAAAATAAGAGCGTGATGCAAGGAGATGAAATGTGTATGAATGCCAGTAATACACAGAGATTACACAAAAAAGTATACAAGTGTTTGCATATACATATTTACATATGTATATATATTTTGCATAAAACAGGCAAAATACCTGCAGGAGTATATGAGACAGTTTGCCCATTTATTAGACAAGGAGCAGAGTTAAAATTATTTTTTTTCTCTTATAGAAAGATCAGTTTGCTTTTTAAAAAATTCTTAATGAAGTATTTTGTAGTCATTTGGAGCCTAGAAGACCTCAGCAGAACTAGAAGTCTTAGAGTGATGCAGCTATCTGTTTCAAGCTAAGCCAGCTCCCTAAAGTTAAGACTTGAGATGGTATGAAGGTATGCTGTAAAGAACTGGAGAGATCTTGTGCTACTATTAAATTTCATCCACACAAACGTGTATTAGGCAATGTAGAATCATTCTGTAAAAATAAATCAGAACATTCCCCTAATCAAGCAACCAGACTTCAAAATGAAAAAGGAAAATTCACATATGCACCACTGGTACATCCCAAAGAAAATGTTTAGTTTGGTAGACAATCATAAACAGAAGAATTTCAGAATGCAAACTCTTACATATTACAGCAGTAAGTATTGACTTGTGTACGTGCGTCTGTGTCTCTGCCACACTTTTCTTTAGGATTATGGGAATACACTTCAATTTTGTGCGAGATGACATTTTGTTTCTTGTTAAGGCACTTTAATGTAATGTGTATATTTATACTTAGATTTTTTTTAAATGCTTTTCTAGTAAACTGTTGCAAATGTAGTGAATAAATACGTGGTTGTCAAAAACTGTGGGTTTGAGAAAATAAGATCAGAAAAAATTAACACCCCGATATGGACATTTGGCTTCATTTGCACATGCCTATTGAGCAGCTACACAGGGACAACGGTGTTTATAGAGAAGAGCTGACACTTAGCTGACAGGCAGCCAGGATTTAATGTGGGCAAGGGTACTGCTTTTGCCGTGACTCATAGTTTGGCCAGTTCCAAAACGGATATGTGCTTCTGCTGTAAATGATCCTGAAGACTATTTTAAAGCATCATCTAATTTAAAGTAACAGTGATTGGTTTTGTGCTGTGCAAAAATATTAACGTTCTCCTCTGAATAGTGCTCCAGGCTTTGTTTTCAGGTAAAGTTTTATGAACTGTCATGATTTAAAAAGCCCAAAATATTTTGAATACCGACATGCCAGCAAGCTGTCTTTACTGTCAAGTGATGCTCTTTAGAACTTGAATGTTCCTAAGAAAACAGTCTAGGAATACATTTATGTTGTGGTTTTTTTGCTCCGATGGTACCTCAGCTAGGACTGGCACCTCAAGGTATAATCTCAAGGCTACACCCAACTGAATCAAAATTACAAGCTCTTCAGTGTAGCAAGACCTATCTTTTGCAATCTGAAGACTGATACCTATTTGTGCTGAATTCTATGAATCTCTGGCAGGGAATCTTTGAGAAATCTCTCTAAGCTCACCTTCAAAAATTTCTCTGTATATCAACACTGAAAAAATCATAGGTCGAGTTTGCATAAAGTCCCACCCCCCTATGTGTGAATAGATACATGATTACCTTCTTCATGCCAGTTTAATTGAACTGGCAAAACTTAAGGTGTAATCAAATGCTTTGCCATCACAATGGCCAAATCAAGCCATATGCTGCTACAGGAATCAATGTTACTGAGTGGACTAAAATGACTGAACTTATTAGCGTTTAGTCAGCCCAACCCTGTAACAGAAAACCAAAGTTTATCTTTCCCTCTGGTTCTCTTCGAGGCTGAAAGGAAGTAGGGCCATTCACTGTAGAGGAAAATGGGCCCAACCTGAGTTGCACAGCTGTTGTTCCCTGCTGTTGGACCTGTTGAAGGAAGTACTCTTCTACTTCTGTAGGAGTAAACAACCTTGACAACAGCAAAGGCACCATGTATGAGAAGCAACAGCTTTGGGATGTATTAATTTTTTAGCAGCTTTCTTAATGCTTCTGACACAGAACTCATCTTTGTGCTAGTAGAAAAAGGTGTATCTACTAAAGAGCATTAGAATACTTATGCTCTTAAAAGCATTTTGTTACTGAGACGGTCTGCAAGATCAGCAGTCCTGTATTTGTCTGAGAACGTATGGCTAGTAAGAGACAGAGTAAAAAGCTACTTACCTCTAGTTATACACTTAGTTCCTTGACTGATCTCTGTTTTTCCTTCGTCGTGTCAGCAACATTTCAGCTGGCAGCCTTCCTCACTACTCCCAGATGAATAATTCACAGCATTAAGAAAGGGTAGCTCCTGCTGTTCTGACTTTTCATCTACTACTCTTTCAAGAGTTTAAATCCTTTCACAATAAAACTCTGAACCCAGTGAAGAAGTATACCCAGATTTTAGTATTTAAAACTATTAAATAGCAAAAGACTTTTTGAATTGTGTTGAAAAATACGCCTTAAGATCCATAGTTGACATGTCAGACAAACTGAAAATACATTTTTTTGGCCATGAGAGCAGAGAAACATTTACTGTTTGGGGTCTTTTAAGAAAAAGATCTGTGCATGACCTCAAATTACCCTAGTTTATCCTTTAAGGATTAAGTGAAAAACCAGAAGATGTGTCCTGCCTTTGTGCCCTTAACGCCTGCAGGTCTGAACCAAGCTGTAATTAAGGACTGTAATTAAGCTTTTTTTTTTTTCTCGTTACGCTCAGGACTAAGGATTTTCTTCTTAGTGCGTAACGTACCAAATGAGTTCTTGTTTTGTTCCACATCCCACCCCAAGGATCCTGGATTGGTCACAGCAAAGACTGTAGACTAGGGCTCAATAATTTTGGATGATCTCCACCACTTCTCCCTAGTTCCACTTTTCCACATTCTTCTTTGTCCATTAGGCATATGCATATATATATAGATAGACAGATAGATATATACACACCTCAGACCTAGATCTTAAGCAATTTGAATCAAGAATTGCACAAAATGTGATGAACGAACATTTTTAGGAAAATTTTCTATGTTCTGTATATACAATTTCCCTCTCATTTTCTACTATCCCTCTGCCTGCAGCACACAATGGTTTTGACAGAAGAACCAAACCATACTAGTCTTAATAGTATTAAGCAAGAGAAAAAACCACTAATGTCTAAGCAGAAGTTGCAAAGTTTTAGTACTATGCAAGTATCTGCTGAAAAAGGCGGTACGATTTTGCTCTGAAACACATTCTTACTGAGGACCAGGCATCTGAGCACTCTTCTCGTACAAAAGTATTGATACAACACAGTATCTATACATAGTCTTTACAATTCAGGTTCATTCAATCACTTAAATCTAGACATATACACGTAAAATCAATAACTGTCACTTGAATGAATCCGAGGGAAATTTACTGTTTTTAACAACGAAGTACTGCATTCTTTCACAGTCAAACCTTTTTATTATTGACGTACCTCATCCAACAAATTTTAGAAGCTATTGTCGGATAAAGTTCATGATGGATTACACTTTTTCACAATCTCAAAGCTTAAATTTTGATTTCTGACCAGATGGATCCAGCACTATTGAAAAACCAGCAGCACTGTTTGTTTTTATTTGGTATTTTGTACACACGAAGAGCCACTTTTGTAAAGCAAAAGTTAAAGAATAAAATAAACACCTTTTTATTTAACTATTTTAAAAAAGAAAATAAATATTCTTGAAATCAGTAGGTGTGCTGCTCTAGACAATGCTATCCTCAAGGTTCTGGGACACGAGGAAACAAAGACAAATAGTTGTACTTAGGATATTTTTTCCCACTGGAAATGATGAGTTCATCAACATGCCTTCCTCCAAGGAGTATTTTGAATATTTTCATGAAGTTAACATGGAATATACGGACTCAAATGTTTTCTCTTAATATCTCTCTTAAAGCAGAGGATTTATTTTTTTTTCTAAGTACTTGTACCACAAAAAGCTCAAGGACTCTGTAACCATTCAAGATTATGTGAAACAGCAGCACAGGTGGTATTTTCCATATAAAAGCATATACACAGTTGTAAATGAAAACCACTGGAAGAAATTAGGATAGCCCTCCAACTTTTAAAGACCTGCTAATAAGAAAACACTGGAATTTCCTGAAGGAGTGTCTACCCTCAGATTATAATAGACTTTTGAGAATCACATAGCAAAAGCCAGAATTTTATTATACAGGGCACCATGATCAGAACTCACTATTTTTCACTATATTGCTTTTATCCTAGTTTCCGTAACTGATCAAATCTCCATTCCCTCACTATACTTTCTCATAAAGAAAAAAAAGTATCCGAACAAAAACATTTACCTTTAAACTGACAAAAACACATGCTTTCTGTGAGCAAAGCAATTAATGCCTTCTCTTTCTTCCTGTATACCCCAGGATCATAGCTACAAAACTCCTTCACTGAAAGTTTTGGTACCAAGACAGTATCTTCAAATGTTTGCAACTGACAATATTCTTTGTAGGTACAGAAACCCCTTGAAAAAAAGAAAAAAAAAAAAAGAAAAAAAGAAAAAGAGAAGAAAATAGAAAAAAGTTGCATCAGGTAAAGGGTAAGGATTCATTGCAAATCAGTAAGTTACACCAAAGAAGAACAGAAGTTATTATGAATGTATTTACACAACTGCTAAAGTACACAAATACAGTGGTAGTACAAATGAAGTGCTTTGAGATACTGGTTTATACACAAGTTTATATAGACAGTCTAACTATTTTCTGCATGATGGAATTTAACTATCATGAGGACAAAAACTGCCCAAAAGTGTGTACAATGGTAGAAGTCTGCAGTCAACTTTTAAGTATAGTACAGCAATCTAATGGTCCGGATACATAGGAAATAAAAAGGCTGTTTTTTAAGTCCCTCAAACATTACACTATTAACCACAGATATTTACAAGGAAAGCACAGTGAAGTGTAAAACTGCTCAAATGGTAGTGCACATGCCTAAAATACCAAAGTTTATAGCAACTGAGGAAATAATTCTCTTATTCAAACTTATCAATCCATCAAGTTCTCAAGCTTTTCCACTATACTCTCCCCAAACACATTTCCCCAGTCTGACCCAGAGTACACACAAGCAAATAGCTAATGTTATGAAAACATCCAAAGAAGAATGATAATACTTAGTAGGTGGACTTGAGAGCGGCAAAAAAGAATTTGTAAACACTCAAAAAATAACAACTACGGTCCATAAAAACCCGAAGACCAATATACCTTTAAAAACTGTCTCCAGGCAGGGAAGAATTTCTCAAAATACCTAAGTGTTCAAACAAAATCTCGGTACATACTTTCATTTCCAGCACAGAACTTCCCATAATATCAGTCATAATAGTTCTGGTACTGTTGCAAGTACTGCAAGGACAGAACACGTACTTTTATGAAGCCAGTTACAGTAACAGACAATATGAAGAATTTCCCAGATTCCATAACCAACAGGAGCCAACAACCTGTGCATGTTGTCATTCATGCCTAGATAATTACTCTGGGCATACTCAGGTTGAATATACTTAAGAATTAAATATGATATGCATCTGAACTGTAAAAATTCTCAGAATTTTACAACAGGAATAGGTTGTTAAGTTTGGGAGGTGAATTTTTTCTTTCTTGTTTAAGAATTTCTTTTTTGAGTCTTGGCACGTAACAGAAGGCCTAAATCTATCTATCTATCTATCTATCTATCTATTTATTTATTTATTTATTTATTTATAAGTGTGGATACTGAATGAAACATGCAAATTCACTGTAGACTCAGCAGAAATGTCTATTTTGCACTTGTAATAGCTTCCAAGCTAAACAGCCTCAGAGAAGAGGAAACAAAATTTTCCCAGTAAAAACGACGTTTGACAGTATCCGTTCACCCAAACTAAGCAGAGACAGAACAAGCTTTCTAATTCTATCTAAATCTCTCAAATGCCAGTCTTTCAGTGTGTCCATGTTCTTTACAAAAAAAAAAATCATCATTACAATGTCTACTATACTTAAGACTCTGCTGCAGGGTATTTAGTTCTCCTCTTCTGTGAAACACAATGAGTATTAAAAATTCCTTTGTGCTACACGGAAAGTTAAATGTCCAGTGTGAATGAAGACAGCAAACAGTAAAATATACTTCTAACAATTTTAAAAACTTCATGAGAAAGCCGACTCAGAATGGGACAATACACTATGAACGATGTAATGTAATTGAAAGTGAACAATTTAAATAACATCAGATGGTTTTGATTCATTTACATGTTCCCTGGCAGATTAATCTTTTAAACAAGAAATTTCAAGTCATTGCTTTAGTTCAGGTTTGTTTATATTCTACATTTTTAAATCAGACAAAAGCAAGAGTTCTTTACAGAGAAGTAAGCCAATAATTTTAGCAAAATGATACAAAAATTTTTCTTAAACCAAGTAAAAGATTTATAGTTACAGTAGAATAATAAAAAGGGAGTAAAGTCTGCCGCCTGTGGAGGGAAAACTGAAATGACCGTCCAGTAACAGGCGGTGAACTCTGTAAACCATCTTTCTTTTCCACCCCTGTTACCACAGGGTTCTCTTAAGGTCACTGGGTTTCTGGCAAAAGCATCCTGTAATGGCAGCTGCTGGAGTCTCTGCATGTTCCTCCAAGCGCCTTTTAGGTCACCTGGAGAACTCCAATTTCCACTCTAATTTAGGGTATATTTGCTAGTAAAGCCATTGGTAACATGGGAGATCAGCCATGCATTATCTGCCCTCCATGGCAAAGTAATTTTCATCGGTGCACAGCAGACTGGAGAACACTGGTAGTAACCCGAGCAGGAATCTACCAAAGCCAAAAAACAAGACAACATCAGCACATATCCTTCCAGTTAACATACAGTTGTCTCACAATGTACTTTTAAACTATTAATTGCCAAAAATCTAAGTGTCTGAATTTAAAATACAATGAGCAAGACAGTGTTTCATGCCCACATGTAGCTACACAAAGTTCCCTATTATTTTCCTCTTTTATTACAAGTTAACATGGAAAATTCACCTTTCCAGCCAGAGGGGATGTTTTGAAGAAAATTAGACAGAGCATAAGCATTTGCACAAGAAAGAACCAACCAGATGAACCAGCACTATGAATGCACAGCAATAGACTCAATGGATAATTAATTAAAAAAAAAAATTAAGGTAAAAAAGAAATTCATTATTTTCAATAGCTTTTCACTTTCCATGGGACATCGTGTTAGAAGATACTTCTTGTATTTGCATAGCTTGACCTGCTGAAGTAAGAGTGTAGCATTATTTCAGTACCACTTTTACCATGAAAGTGAAAAACAACCGTACATCTCTGCAATTTAAGAAGTGAGAAACACCTGGAAGCAGCTGGATCAGTATTCAGTATTTGTTTCAGTTGTGAACAGCTACAAAAACTAAGGCATACAGTATAGGCCAACCAACCCAGACACGACCCAGAATCTGCATGTCTCCTGCACACAGGCTTTTCAATGCAAAGCTTCTTTTGCATATTTTTTATATCTATTTTTTTTACTAAGATCTGATAACTAGTCTTTAAAGTGTTAAGCTGCCATTTACAGTTGGATCTTTTTAATGTTATGAACTGTTTACAAAGCAGCTTGTGCAGAGTCAGCCAAGCACACAAAGCAGAAGGAGAAAACAGAAGAGAAACAGCAGGATTCTTCACCAACTAGAGAGATGGGATTAATGCAAGCTTAGGCTTTATAGAGAAAGTGAGACAGCAGACAAGAGTTATACAACAGAATTAATTAAGGAACAGAAAAATCTCACAGCCCTTTTATTAATAAGTAGCAAATCAAAGAAGCTCTTGAAGTACTTAAGAAATGCATCCCTCAGCCATTACGGTTCAGATTCCAACTGAAAGCTGTTTTTTCTCATATGAAACCTGTTATTGCCAAAAGCAGAGCAGACTAAAAAGCCAAAAGCTGCACACAGAAAGGCAGAAACTTCTACTGAACTCCGCACTGAACAGCGGAAAGGACCTTGTAATAGCCAAATTCAAGTCTGTTTACCTCTGAGATGCTCATGATCAACTATTCTTGCTAGTATGCAACTGTTTTTGAAAATATAGATCTGAACAGATCTGAGTTTTTTTAAAAGGAGAGCTCATAAGGCATGGAGAAGAATATAAAACAGTGAAAAATGGACACGGCTGTAGTAGAACATTCCATTTACAACAAGACAAGACAGAGCCTCATTTGAGCAATACTGTCAATTGAGTTTTCATACAAGCATTTTGCTTTTATGATTCTGAAGCAGATCTGGTTTTTAATGGATGACATACTGCTGCATCAACGTCCTTGGAAAGACACGTAATTCTCATACAGCTAAAATTTAGACTTGGTTATTTTATTGTTGATATTTGAGCAATTTTAGGGATCGTTTAAGGCACTATTATTGTCAATTCTGTTTGAGAGTCCAAGTGGAACAGCAGCAATAACTGAGCTTTTGGAAAGACATTAACTTTTAAGTTAGAGAAAAATCAATGCTTCATCAAGCATCTGACCAGAAGGCACAGATACAACTATGAGATCACATGAGTAGAAGGAGCGAAGTCGGACGTTTCCAAAGAGTTTTTTCCCCACCCCATACAAAGTTTTGGTGTCTAATGAGAAGCACTCACCCAGTGCTGCCTTCCAACGAAAGGAGACGAGCAGCTACTTGCCATGATGTTCGAAAGGAATGCTATTCTGAGGTAGGGGAAAAGACAGCAATTTTAACAGTTTCACTGCCCCAATATATAAAGATGTCTTAATAAAAATCCAACCTGAATTTGCAGTAGCAACTCTATCTTTTGAGAAGCTCTGATTTCAGACTTCTGTAGGACATTTCCATCATATTAAGAGACACATAAAAGAAACAAATCATTAATCCTCAAAGGAAGCTGACAGGGTCAGAAGAGTAACGCAGATGTTCTATGATGCCTATTAAGATGGATATGTGGAGAAAGATTTGCAGATGCGGAAATGGAAAATGCAGAAGCACTGGAAGTATGGCACAACACTTAAGTTATTCAATGCCAGTGTTGGCTATAGTGTTCTAAAAACTTCTGTGAAAGAGACTTAATCAAATATTTCTTTGTGCAGCATTTCAATCTTTCCTTCCAACTAGAGAGAACACCTCTATTACCAACAGGAATTTGCCACAGCTTTGACTGTTGGGTGCAGAATATGCTACATTCAAGAAAAAAATATTAAACAACTTACTGTGTAACCATGAGCAGTCAGACGGAACCTTTCATTGAAGGAAATGAAGACTACTCACCCATAACTAGACTCTTGAGATGACCACTGGTTTCAGGATGCAGTCTGTGCATGTGGACCAAAAGAACTGATTCAAAGTAGTTTTTACTGGAATACTCATTGTCTTGTTTACTGCCTCCTGTACTACGCCTCTAAATGTTTAAAAACTATGTGTAAAGGCAACTTAGGGAACAATTTGCTTAGAGAGTTTAAGAACAGAAGGACCTTTTAACAGCTGGTATGATTTTTCTGTCCAGACCTGTAATTTAGGCTTGCTTTAGACGTGAACGCACCACTTAGAAATGAATTCACTATTGATGCAAAGGCAAAGAGATGATCTAATTATTTTAGAAGTTGTTTCAGTAGGTAACTACTTTCACTTAGACCTCTATTTTGCCTTTCTTTACTTGTGAGTGGTTTTAATTTGAAGCAATAGGTTCTTCATGTTTTCTCCTGTACCATGAATTCCCCTTAAAATCATTGTGTCTCAAACATTACACCAACTCATTCAAGGCATTTTCTTAGCTTTCAGACAAACTGAAAGCGAAAACTAAATTCGAAACTCTTACACTGTACAATCTGTTCTCCCAATCCATCTCATTAATGACACAAAATAACATCTCCAGTTCTGTTCGTTACTGTATCACACATAGATTCAAGGAGGAAATTGCGCCCTTTCATAAGGAAACCACACTAACCTCGCCAACATTACACCCGCCTCCTCAGGCATTACTTACCACAGATACAGTTCCCCCATACAGGAAAATGGCCTTGACTCCTTCATCCTAACCAGAATTTGGAGTACTGCAGGAATATACATTTAAACAGACTGCGCTCAACCGTGCAGCTCACACAGATGTTTATCGCTGATGTGAATTGAAAGATTACAGGTTTCTTGCTGTTGCACTCACTTCATATAATCCAAAAAAGTACTGAATAACTAGTGCCATAGAATTTACATAATTTCATTAAAAATACTTAAGTTTTACAAACCATTCCATAGACACGGTAGGCAATAAATGTGGGGAATAAATGACACCTATTTTGCTATGCTTCCCAATTACCGTTTTTCCACGAGCACTACATTTCTCTGAGAATGCCTAGTTTTTATAAGAGAACTTTGGTTCCTATTATTTGCATTCACAGCCTTAGTTTTTCAGTTTCAGTCTGACCTGATCAGAATTCAATTTGGCAAAAAGAAACATAAACAAGTGGAGTAGTCATCTGTAAGAACTCTACTTAGAGGCAAGTAGCTTTCCTTGTTTGAGTAACATCTGTGCATTTCACTGTCCAGAATTTAGCAAGCAGCAGCCTTTCCTCTAGATGAATAGAGGTGGAGATTACAGAGGCACCATCGCCTTACCAAACCAAGGCATAAAGTAAATGCCATAACAAAACTAACTTATCAAATTATAAATAAGAATTCTAACAAATGTAGTTCTTAACAGAAAATATCTGTAGATGTGCATGGCAAATGCTAAAAGTTGCCTTCTACCAGGAGTATAGCTTAAGCACTTCCTGAAAAAGGACCTGTGGTAGTATTAACTTATGACTTACTAAGGAAATTAGCACACTTGGAATGGACAAACAATTGCTATCTGTTGTGGTTCTCTTGATAAGAAGTGATACAGATGACTCTATATTCTTACATCTCTCCGATCAAAATTCTCTTTAATGACTTTGCCACATAACTTGAATACTTCAGGTTTTCCTAAGAATACGGTATAAAGATAATCAGAAACTCATGGCTGTAACTGTTAACCTGGCTAACATCTAAGGATAAATTTTGATTACATTAGAGCTACTTTAGTATTACGAAGACTGTAAAGAGCATAAGCTATCAACACCTGCAACTTGCACCATCTTGCCTGCTACAGAGTGAGAACTGGGAAAATGAAAAGTGAATTTTCTCTAACAAGCTCAAGTGGAAGTGTTACAAGATGAAGTCTGAGTAAAGTGTTTCAGCCACACCACCCAAGTTGCAGAAGGTGAAGGCAGGGATCGGGAAAACAAAGAACCATCCACTGTGGAAGATGATCAGGTTTGGGACTGCTTAAGGAACCTGAAAGTACACGAGTCTGTGGGACCGGATGACATACATCCATGGGCACTGAGGGAATGGGCTGAGTAAATGGCTACACCACTAACCATCATACTTGAAACGTCATGGCAGTCCAGTGTAGTTCCCTCTGACCGGAAAAGGGGAAACCATAAGCCCCCAGTTTTATAAAGGGAAAAAAAGGCCAGTCTCACCTCAGTGCCTGGCAAAATCACGTAACAGATCCTCTTGGAAACTATGTTAAGGCACGGGGAGAATAAGGAGGTGACTGGTGTCAGACAACATAGCTTCACTAAAAGTAAATTGTGCTTGACAAATTTGGTGACCTACAGTGGGGCTAAGCAGTGGTGGATGAGGGAAAAGCCAGACGTCACGCACCTGGACTTGTGCAAAGCACTGGACACTGTATCACATGATATCCTTGTCTCTAAACTGGAGAGACACAGATTTGACACGTGGACCACTTGGTGGATAAGGAATAGGCCGGACACTTGCAGTCAAAGAATTGTGGTCAGTGAGTCGATGTCCAAGTGGAAAGCAGTGATGAGTGGTGTTCCTCAGTATGGGGACTAGCGCTGTTCAACATCTTTGTCAGCAACATGGACAGCAGAAACAAGTGTATCCTCAGCAAATCTGCTGACAACAACAAGCTGTGTGATGCAGCCAACATGCCGGAGGGAAAGAGATGTCATCCAGAGAGACATTAACAGGCTTGAGAAGTGGGTCTCTGGGAGCCTCACGCAGTACAAGAAGATCAAGTGCAACGTCAAGCATGTGGGTCAGGTCAACCTCAAGCAGAAGCACAGGTTAGGTGGAGAATGGATCAAAATTAGCTCTGGGGAGAAAGACTTGGGTATGTTAATGGATTAGAAGCTCAACATGACTCAGCAATGTGCACCCGTGGCCAAGAAAGCCAATGGTGTCCTGGGCTCCATCAAAAGAAAAGTGACCAGCAACTCAAGAGAGAGAGGATTCTCACTCTCGATTCTGCTCTTGTGAGACCCCACCTGGAGTACTGTGTCCAGATCTGGGGCCCCCGACACAAGAACAACGTTGACAATGCTAGAGTGAGTCCAGAGGAGAGTCACTAAGTTGACGACAGGGCTGGAGCACCTCTCCTACAAAAACAGGCTGAGAAAATTGGGGCTGTTCAGCCTGTAGAAAAAACGACTTTGGGGAGGACTGAGAGTAGCCTTGCAGTATCTAAAGCTCCTAAAGGGAGCTTACAGGAAAGCTGAAGAGTGGCTTGTCACATGGCAGGTAAAAAGTGCATGTCGTGACAGGACATGGGTGAATGGCCTTAACCTGAGGGAGGGTAGATTTATTAGGAAGAAATTCTTCACTATAAGGGCAGCGAGGCATTACAACAGGTTGCCCAGAGAGGTTGTGGACTCCCTATCTCTGGTGATATTCAAGGCCAGGCTGAATGAGGTTCTGAGTAACGTGGTCTGCTGGAAGGTTCTCTGCCCATGGAAGGGGGGTTGCAATGAGGTGATCTTTAAGGGCCCTTCCAAGCCAATGCATTCCCCCTGCAAATCTCTCTTGCCTTCCAATTGCAACAGGCCCACGGGAATCTGTTCAAATTATACTACAGTCACACACTGCTATTCGGTCACCATGAGTAGGTAACAGCACTGGTTCACTGTCTTAAGAACTAAATGACTACAGCAGTCAATGAATTATCAGTTCTAACAAACTCCAGAGAAGATCCTGACTAGACCGCTGTTGAGACTGTAAATGAGTCAACCAGGCGATCCTATACTTGGAGCAGTGTTGAAAAGAGCAGGTGTGGTATGTGCCATTAAGCCAGACCGTACCATTGGCCCGTATCACAAATTATACATCTGGATGTTTAAAGAGCACTCAGAAAACCGTCCACTGCCCTCACAGTATTCACATTTTACAAGCTAGGCAGAACCAGAATATATCTACAAAGGCTAACTATATTACTCGTATCTTGAAATGTTTACAACAGGGTCACATGCACACTGTGCGACGTGTTCATGAACATAGCAAAAAAATAAAAGATGTACTTTCACCTAAAACAATCAAGTGGCATCACTGCATTTCCATCTGTTATGGCTATTACTTATTTATCTGACTGTTAACAGAGACAAAGCATCTGAGATTTGCACAGAATGCCAAAGACCTGGCATATACACTTTTCCAAGAAACCGTCTTTACGTTAAAGTAAATGTTGAGGGAGAAGTCTGCATCACAGCCTCACAGAATATCCAAGGTCCCAAGGAACCCCTGGAAATCATGTAGCCCAATCCCACTACCCAAAGCACAGTCAACTACAACAGGCCACTCAGGACAATGTCCAATTGGGCTCTAAGTATTTTGGAAAACAGAGATTCTGCAACCTCTTTGGGCAACCTGTTACAGTCCTTGCCCACCTTCATAGTAAAAAAGGTTTTTTTGTATGTCTAAATGGAATTTCCTGTATTTCAATTTGTGCCTGCTCTCCACTGTCGATTCACTGGATATTGTTGCGAACAGTCTACACCTTCTTTACATTTTTCTAACAGGTATTTATGCAAACTTACAAAATCTATAACTATGCAAAATTCTACCCCCTTTGTTTTCATACTACTTAAAAATACTTTAACGTGAGAATTTCTGGTGGCAAGAATAGTTCAGTGAACAATTTAAGATGGTGAAACTTGTACCCAAAGCCAATACAGAAAACCTCAGCTATCCCCTACTCTTGCCCATTTCTGCTCTTGAACTGTTCATCGCCTGTGTAAGCAACAGTATCTGTGCAGCTACATGGTGAAATATCTCATTCACCTCAAGCCCCTGCCAAATCCCTCTTCACTTTTATCACAATGGAATTTTTTCTCAAACCCAGTTCACTCTCAGTCTTCCTTGGCAATATCCACCTGGCCCCCATCTAAAAAACTGCTCCTTCTAGCAGTAAAATTTCACATGTGAGAACATGTACTATCCAAAAGTAATTAAGTCTGCCAATTAAATGATGAAGCCCAAAGGAACCAAGTTCATTTTTGTCAATGTGCTCTGTCAACGAGGAATGAGTCCCTAGCAAAAATTACGCAGTTAGAGCTCCTGCACAGTAGTGAAGCACGATGGAAAAACCCCATGGTCATTGCAACAGCCCCCCTAACACTGCTTTCCCAGAAACGTTTCAGAATGTCCATAGATTGGCTGATTTCCATTTTGTAAGTAAGACTGAAAGTAAATTGTACAAAGCCAAGCCACACGCTGTTTGGGACAAGACTGTCAATATGCTGAGGAAGGAATGTTTCAGCTATAGCATAGAGTCAGAAACACTTTAAACACTGTCAGCCCTAAAAAGAAAGATTCCTAAAACTTTTCTGCTAAGTCACTGTGAACAGTAAGGATGATTTCAGTGCTGACTACGAATCATTATCATTTATCCTCCTGCCATTCTCTGCAAATGAGCCTCCTGCAACGTATCCATCATCCGTGTATGTGGCCTCTTATCGGCTCTGAATTAAGACCCGATAAGAGGCAATACTGCACTACATTATTTCTTCACTACTGCACTTTTCACCAAATGCTTCTTGCCTTTTCTGCACCGATATCCTCTGCTCTGTTGATTTGGAAACACGATTCACTACTGTTTCTTACTCTGCTTCTTCACTGGTAACAGTAAAAAAACCTCAATGAGTCAAGGAGCTAAATCCCATAATAGTAGGTTAAAATGCTGCTCCTCAAAAATTTTGCACCCTTTCATTGCTGTCAAGGTAAAAAAACCCGTTTCTTTACACCCACATCATTCTGGCTAAATGTCAAGCATTTACCTGAATGAACATCATCTGCAAAAACAGTATGAAGACACATCAATTACCTGGTAAGTTCTTTTGGCAAATTAACTTTATCAAATTGCCCTCATTTTTTTCAATACAGAGATTTATTTTTTTTTTTACCTGCGAAGTTGACATGCGAGAGGTATCTTGTCGACCCGTTAAATCAGAGGAGGAGATATTGACTGGGGCACCACGATGCAATCTCATACTCACTTTCCTTTCTCGTTCCATACCGCATACTGGACGAGGAGATGTGTTGGCTGTGAGAAAAACTGCATTAGACTCTCATAATGAGAAATGCCATTTTAACGCGGTCACTGGAAAATTTACGCTCTTGCTGTTTGCACATAAAAACACCAAATAACAAAATGAGCAGTCAAGGCTGTTGTTCGACATCTCATAGAAATACAAGTATCAATTGCCAGGCAGTAAGCATATGCAATTACCTTCAATCTACTAAAAAGCAAGGGAGAAAAAACCAAACCAAAAGGCCAAACTCTGTCCAGAGACTAATGGCCAGTCAGAGTAGTCTACAAAATGCACTTACCCAGGTACTTGCTTACTTACCAGCATGTGAAGTTGGGGTAAGGGGAGCAGGAGGAGCAACATCTTGCGTTCCTCTTAGCCTGCCAGAAGCAGTGGAGGGTAATCCACGTACAGCTGGATTTCGTGTATGTCTTAATCTTTCCTCTCGTTCTCGCCTTTCACGTTCAGCATCTTCAGCTGCTCTGCTTGCACCCTAGGGGTCAAGACTAGTGAACAACTTGGGGGATTATTGAGCTTACAACTATATGTTTCGATAAAAAATTCTGAAAAGGAAGATCTGGACAATGTATGAACTGAAGTTTGACAGGGCATCAACTGCTTTGGTAAAATGTCTTGACAACTGCCATAGGTTTTGTTCATACAGCTGCTCGGAGAGTCATCAAAATGCTAATGTACACAGATACCATTATGGCAGCTGGACACCTCTGCAAATGTTGCAAATGACCCACGTTGAAGACCAAGGTGGGAGAAAGTAATGATTCCACAACCTATCCTGGTGACTGCCCTAAAGGATCTAAGAAGCCTTCCACATTAAAAGCCTTGTAACTGTAACTTAGTTGTCATCCAAGCCTTATAGCATGGATCCCGTATCTCCTGCCTTTCCTCATTTCCTGATCTTTTTGTCTATACAGTAGAGTTGCCAGGAGGAAAATTGGAAGACAATCCTACAATATAATTTAAGATACTCAAGACTGACAATGTGGTAAAAAAACTCAACCAAAACCATTAAAAACTCAAAGTTTTAGAAAGCTTTGTGAGCTACTTACAAATTTCAGCATGTTCCAGTCAAATACATAGTCATAGGAGAATCCTTGCCGATGAAAGAGGTTTCTGAATAATTGCCTTAGATAGGAATAGTCCGGCTTGTCATCAAAACGCAAAGAACGGCAGAAATTCAAGTATGTGGCAAATTCAGCTGTAATTAAGGAAAATCTGTTATTTATCTTCAGCTTCACATTGCCTTTTTGTAATTCTGAATCAAAAACCCCTCGAACCACTCCAAACCTGAAAAGCAGGGAATCTTCTTAACATAAGAAAAAGAATAATGATCTAATACTAGAAATCCACCAAAGGGAACACTATGATGTCCACCCTGAAAAAGAAATTATTTTTCTATCATGGAGCAGGCAAAGATCTCATTATTCAACAGCAGAGAGAACCCAATAGTACAATTCTTTAACCAGCAGTTGGTGGGGGAGAAAAGGTTCAAAACTTTGCTCGGAATATACTGAACACAATTTATTGTGAGACATGGAACAGCATTTCTTTGTTAAGCCATAGGGAGATTCATGTCTGCTACATCCCAAAACATACAAAAACTTAATCTCACAGATATGTCATGCCACATTTTTAATTTACAGTAGTCTGAACACTTGTTTTTAAATGGCAAGCAAAATACTAGTTACAAACCAAAAAAAATGAACACTGTAAATTAATTCACTGCACCAGAGAAAACAGCCGTATGAAAATACTAGCTTTTGACTTTAGGTCTTCCAAAATGAAATAAGATAGCGAATTTATATTAAGAAAGAAATCTTAACAAATGGCACAAGTGAAGCCGATTAGTCTTCCCTACATGTGAACCCCAGAGAAAACATGTGGCTCATGCATATAAATGAACATGTATGAAGCAACATTTGAAACACATCAAAAATAATGAATTTTCATCCAACCCAACCAAAAACTATAGTTCTTGTCATTGTAGCTAGTTGCCGAAGCCAAGAGAGTGGAATGGAGAGACAGAACTATTCATAAAATGAAAATACTCTCTGATGATAGCTAGTGCGACTAGGTTTTAAAACAAATTTAAGTATCATTTTACAATACTCAAAAATGGCTTATTACTGTTTTGGTGTAAATAACAAACTGAGAAACAGAACCGCTTTGAGGCATGATGCTAGGATATGGCAGGGTTTCTTATGCCTCTCAGAAATTCTAATCCATCAGCAGGCCAAACCAGATGAACCTGGGATAATAATTCCCAAGAGAAAACTGCAATAGCTAAGAGGTGCATCTGACTATACAATCCAATTCATGCAAGAAACAGTACCCACACAGATAGATAAAGAGGCAGTTTGCCAAACTGCTGTCTGTCTGTTAGAAATTACACAGCCAACAGGTGCACAAAAAATACAGCACAAATCAGATGTACCTTGCTACCCTTCCTCTCGAGGTCAACTCAACAGCTTAGACAAGGGATTGCTAGAAATTCTCTATGAACACAAAAGATCTTAGTCTTCAGCATAGTATTGTTACCACACGTGGTAAAATCATGGAGGTAAAATCATGGGAGAAACAGGAAGAGGAGAGGGAGAGAGAGAGGGAAAGGGAGAGATGGTGAAAAGCAGTAGTGCTATTTAACTGCTGAAGAAGGGAGATGTATCACTAAAACATGAACACATAGGTCTAGCATCACAGAAGAGTAACTTACAAGGATATCCTTTACACAAAACCTCAATGGGTGTAGACATTTTCTTTTCACTGATACGTTCGTATTTCTGCCTCTTTGTTGCTGCTTTCAGTCCCTGCCAGGGGAGGGAGCCCAGGTTAAAATACATCAGTACATAGCCCAAGGACTCCAAGTCATCTCTGCGAGATTGCTCTACAACAGCATAAAAAAGTGAACTCATTAGGTTTCATTTTCTGATGGAAAAACAAAAATTTGTGCAACAATACTGTTATGAAGATCCTTAAAAAACAAGACACAACTGAGAGTTACTATGCCCACAATTAACTCGTTCAGTACAAGAAAAGCCTATTATCCTTGCAGTTATTAAAAAATGTGCTAATTCCTGAGCATTACAAACTGACTGAATCCCATCTAATCGAGATAAGCAAGGCCATTCATGCTGCACTCTTAGTGCCAAAAATAGGGACTGTCTCCTATGCCTCCACAAAGCAACATTCATTTGCACTAAAATTGCAAGCATCGACACTTTAGAAGTTTCTGTTTATTGTTTTCCGCAGCTCACCAATTCCAAGATGAGTGTTGATGGATGCGTAACGGGCAGTTCCCGTTAAATTTTTATTTTCACGATATGGAATATGTTGGTGAGTTCGAGCATCTCGATACTTCTTTGCTAGTCCAAAGTCTATAATGTAGACAAGATTGCCTTTCTTCCCCAGGCCCATTAAGAAGTTATCTGGCTTCACATCTCGGTGGATGAAGTTCTTAGAGTGAATATATTCAATTCGACTAATCTGAATATAGAACCACAAAAAAAATCATTGTTGAGAGACTAAGCACGTATCTTTTCCTGACAAAAACACTAGCAATTCTGTCTTAATAATGGAAGAGGCAACGCTCCTTTTTGTTGTAAAATATAAGGGCATTAAAGAGAATGTAATTTAGAACACAACGGACAAACCTTCTTTCCAGCTCTTTGCCCGTGTCTATTTTACATCTGTTTCCAAAAACTTTCTTGGGGAAATTTCTTAGTCTTTGAGCAGTGCAACACCTGGTCTCCAAACAGTGCGGGTCCAGTTTTTAAAGAAGAATTGGTAATACCTTTTGACAGGACAGTTTGGGTTGACAGAAACAGAACTAATTTTGAATCTTTTCTGTATTAATACAACCAAGTCAGCTCTAAATTTTAGAAATAAAACGCATATGATCTATCAAAAAAATTTCAATATCTCAACATATTGCACTATTAAGACAACAAAGCCATTTCCTACCATTTGGTCAGCAAGTAATAGGACTGTCTTGAGACTAAATTTCCTTGAACAAAAATTGAAGAGATCTTCAAGACTTGGTCCCAACAACTCCATCACCATAACGTTGTAGTCCCCTTCAGCTCCACACCACTTAATTGTGGGAATACCCACTAAGAAAAAATAAACCATTTATTCAGTAAAACAATTTGATTTATATAAGTCATACACACAAATCTTCAAGGCTCTTAAGATGAATTCTGAGGTCATTAGTATCAGTGTTTCCATTTACAGTGAAGCTTACTATTTTATGCTACCTTCAGACATTCCAAAATTAAATGTTTAATAACTTCCAGCAGAATCAATACAAAATTAGAGCAACAGAGGTCTAAAAATAGCCTTTTTCTCTTTCCCAGATACCTTCTGGTCTTTGTACTTACCTTGTAACTTTAAAGTATTGAGTATCTTTGTTGGATTTGAAACCTAAGCATTTCACTGATATTAATACTCACATAGTCTCTAAGATGTAGTAAGGCACAAATCAGAAGTCTGAAAAGAAAGACCCTGACAAACGACTAGATCACTAGATACTATTACTGAAGAAGGCCTTAGAAATTAACTTAGTTTCAAAGCCGACAAGTCACCACAAAATACCTGTCTCTTTCATCAAAATTTGCAATGAATTTCCACCCTTTCTTCATATTCTTGTCTTTTCCTTCAGTTCCATGGTATTTGCTGTTTGGTGAATCTCTACCAAAGTAGCATTGTTTATGAGATGCATTATTCATTCAGTTTTACAGTATGAAAATTAGCCCAAATTTATGGAGGAAGTTAGGAACCTTATTTCACATAAAAATGTAGAAACGGTCAAACATTTTGAAAGAAACCTGTATGTAGGTAGCCTTATTCAGATTTTCCAATGCCTTACTCTGAGTTAATTCTATGCATTTTGGTGTGAAATGTTGTAATCCACCGAATTTAAAGGAAGCATGTTACTTTATGAAGGCTATTCCAGTTGCACGCAAATGGCAACTGAATGAGGCAGGAATTAAAAAATAACTAAATGCAAATGCACATTATTGTTCATTTCTAGAGGTCTTATTACCACTTGCCATTTGAGATAGAGTGTGGAATGTATTCTTTATGCAAAATATATCCTCATTTAGGAAGAATTCAAGGGACTATGAAAAAACGGCAAGACTTAACTGCACCGGGTTTATGTCCCAGAACTGTACAGGAATCTTACATTTCTGGAATTCCAAAATATACGAATAAGTTACTGCAGCAGAGCAACATGCAGTAGCTATGAAGTCGCTGCACTCCTATTCTCCACTACTAATGCCATCTTGTCTTTCAACTCTCCCAGCAAATATTTTTAACTCAGAAGAAAGAATACTAACATGTACAACAAAAATTGAACTGAATTTTAGAAGTTTAGAATTGTGCTACCATGATAAGCAAGTCTCATGAAATGGTCCAAAGCAGTGGTTACCATCTTTAAGTGATCCATGAGAATCAGAAATTAATCACTATTCTGGGACCAAACTTTGTTTCACATTGCACAAGGTCTTCCCATTTTAATATTTTGGGAGCCATGAGAAACTCAGGAGGATCTTACTAGTTATCATGAAGCGTGGCAGCCATGGATTTGGAACTGCTCCGCTATAACCCTTGCAGAACTGAAATGCTGTCCTTCATCTACCCTGCTACCATTCCCACCTTCTCCTCATCTGTCAAAAGAGATCCCAAACATTAACAGCCAGGTGGCAGATAGATCAAAGGTGTAAAACCGGTAAAATCTTTGTAGAATAAAAATAAGTTTGCTTGCCTCCACCCTGCATCATTTTGTAGATTTTACTCTCGATGTGGAGCTGAGGATGTTTGGTTTTCACACATTCCAATTTTATCGCAACCTCCTCTCCGGCAGCAATATCAGTTCCTAAAACCAGAAGAATTTAAACATTGGTCAAAATATTTTTAAGATGCATTTCCTTTGCCAAGACCGAAACAAAACAAACATCAACAAACTATTTCTCAATGGCAAACATCCAGAGATTAAGTACTTTCAGCCAGGATAATCTAAAAATTCTTCCGAAACGTTACAGATACTTGCCAACAGACTAGGATTACAAGAGACAACTATTAGACATTGTAGCACAGGAAGCCAAATTGCTATCCCATTAAAAAAAAAACAAACCAAAACAAACAACAAAAATAATGCAAGTGCATCTTCCCATGGAGGTCTTTCCACTTCCAGTTTGTGGTAAAAATTCTCAGAATTAATATTGACAAATGTGGCACACAGCCCCGCCAATGGAAGAAATGCTAGGAATTCAAATCACTTCTTCTTATGTCTTGGAAATAGAGACTGCAATTTCCCTGGATCTCAACACACTCCAGCTGTACCCTGACACCTCATTCTACTTGGCTGGAAGGAAGACTATCTAGACTGAAGAACCTGCAGTCTGCAAAAGCTTTCTTTAAATCTTATTAAATTCTTTCAGGAATCCAAAAATGGCTTACCTGTTCACTTTCAAAGTATGTAGGGAGAAGCTGACATTCTTAAAAAGAAACAGTCAAGAAAATACACATTCTCAAAGCCAAGCAACTTACAAACTACAGGAAAAAAGGAAACAGCAAAAGGAAATGTGTGACACTTCACAGACATATCGCCAAGTCTCTCTACTTCCGGAATCGGGCCCTTTTCCGCTTTACCTCATGGTTCAGGATCATGTGAAGCACATCACCTACTGTTTGATTAGATCCCCACGTTCAAAAGCCTAACTTGAAGTTCACCGGTTGCTTTGTTTTGTTGAGAAACAGCCAACGATCTTCTTGCACTCACTTTTTCAATGATCAGGATTGCATACACTTTTACACTACCTCACTTTCACTTTACTCTTTACAGAGTGCAAACACTCTTGTCATTCCCTGTATAAGCAATTTTTGATTACTGCATATTATCTCCCTTTTCTCTTATCTGTACTTCCATAATCCCCTTTTTGGGAGTCACACAAAGCAATTAAGACAAGTGCATAATGACGTATTTTTCTGCCTACCTATTTTTTTCCCCCTATGTTTCTCTTTCTACAGTGTACTGACCTAACTTTAATAGCTGCAAAATCCTGTTCCCTGTGATTAAGGAGCTACTTCAGTGATTTATAGGCTTTTATCCTATGAAGTCAAGAAAACTAAAGCTACAAAGACACGCTAACATCCCACACCTCAAAATGGATATGACTGTTCACTTTGGCAGGAACTGATACTGCATGGAATCATCTGAGCTCACACAAGACTATGCATCTTTTTATACATTAATAAAATGTCTTCCCATTTGCACGCACACATGGGTATCAAGGTGGTGTTGCTGGAACACTGACTTTCTATGAGTGGACACCCCAGCAGGTGTTTATTATACTAGGCACTTCACAAAGCAGCCTAAAAACCAACAAAACATACGAAGCACGCTCTAGATACAATAAGCACAACTCAAGGCCATCAAATGAAATACCCAAAAGAAAAACAAGGCTGTACATGTATTTGTCTCATAGGACTGGTTTTTATCTAGCATAACGGGTGACAGGATCCTAGTTCGTTACTTTGGTCACAGTACAGTTGCAGCAACTGAAAGCTCTTCAATATGGAATCTAGTACTCTTCACATTTCACGAATAAATTATTTTGGTGGACTTTTGAGTTAATCACGGTGAACCCAGAGATTTGAAAGCACGTATCAACAATACAAGGAGGAAGGACTTAATACTCATTTCCCTTCCTCAAATGAAAGTCTCGATTATGAAACACACAACTCCTGACCTTTCCTGCCTACCCCTTGCTCTCCTCAGTCCTACAGGACACAAAATCAGGGAGGGTGTAGACTGAAGACCATGTTAACTGATGAATGATCAACAGCAGCAATGGGGTTGTTTTGGGATTCTGGCTGGTTTGGCTTTTTTAAAAAACTTTTCTGATCCAAAACAGACACAAACTTCCATCTGCATATAATGAACGATACAGCTGTCTAAAGACAACGGCAGACTTCTGTGGTTGATTAACGCAAAAACTGTGGAGGATGATCAAGACCTGTATTATCAGGATCAATTGCTGCTCAACACACTATTAAACTTACTTGACAGACCGTGGTCTCAATCTGGTAGGTCACTTCTTAGCATACTTGCTCTTCCCAAGAAGTCTTTACCACCTAAGAAAGCCAAGATCCTTAGCCTGAACTCTATTTCCGTGTAAGCCCTCTCTACCAAGACGAGGGATTTTGTACTAAAATAATGCAATTAATATTTTTGAGTCCAGCAAAACCAATGAGAGTGGCACAAAAATGGAAAACATTTTGCCAAGCAATCTGGTGCTCGTCCCCAAGTACGGACTTTTGTCTACACCTTAAACCTGAGACAAAAGTTTCTAAAATTTTACAGCGCCTTGTATTTCACCAAAAGCTTAGCTTCCTTTAAGGAATACGTAATATTTGAGAAGCAGCAGTTCTATGAAAGGAATCATAAAAAAGCAGTAACAGGCAACATAATGAGAAGCCACCATTTATAAGTGAAAAAACTCTAACGTTGTGAAAGCGTTTTTTTTTAATGCAAAATTCTAATTTACTTGTAATTGCAAAGTCCTCTTCACTAAGGAGAGCCTTGGAAATAATTTTAACTAGTTTACAACCTAAAAGTCATTCTTAAGGAAAATATATACATAACACAAGAAACCATGAAAGCACAGCAACTACTCTGCTGTCGTGACTCATTCCTACCTGACCTCATGGTCTGGGCAACAAAACAAGTGCGTACTCTAATCCACTCACTCCTGTCCACCTTTTATAATATTTAAAATATCTGCGTATCAATTTCTTTCATATCTTCCTCTAGAAGGTAACATAGGTGAACTCCTAAATTTTACTTTAAGTTGCCTGTGTTCGTTTGTTTACAGTAGTGCCTTACATTTAAAAATCCTGTCCCACAGATCCCCATTCCAAATTCCAGAAGACAAATTTTGAGGTACGAAGGAGAAGAGGAAAGAATGTGAAAGAACCGTGCTCCTAACAACGTTGTTGGCTTCTTATTCCAAAGTAAGGAAAAAGGGAAAGGGTGGGAAAAACTGAGGAAGTCCTTCCCCTCTACCCTGGAATTTAAGACAAATTGTAGCTGCATTTAAGACAAAACCTGGAGACTGAAAATAGCCAAAAATAGTCAAATCTTCCTTTTCAAAGCATAAAACTGAGCTTGGAATGTACACTGAAGTAATCTACAAATTCACTTAGGCCTATCAGAAGGCATGTGTACTTAAAAATAAATAATGACTTCTGAAATAACTTCAGAAGTTATTTTAAGACACATCTACACAGGTGTACAGTCTGAACAACACAGATGTACAGTCTGAACAACCGAGCAATAACCGGAATTTTTTAGGAACCGATCACATTTCGTTATGACGAAAAACATAGTTTTCATAAATGTGTTCTACCAGATAATGGTAGGCAAACCAAATGGGACTCTACAAAATGCTTTGGTTCTTGAGAGACAGTAATTTCCCCTGGAAAAATAAACCCAGCTGGATCTTCCATTCATGCACTTCCATGCTAGTTATTGGCTCAAGCATGACATCTGCAGCAAGCCCTGAAAGTAAATCTGGAACGATTATTTAGAAATAAAAAAAAATTAAAACCCAGAGGCTTTATTGTGCAAAATTCAGTATGGCATTAATATATACACTAGCAGGCAGGGAACTATTACTTTCCGTGCAACTTCACTGGTGTGAGCTGCATGCGTAGAGGTAAAAGCGACACATAAACGTTTATACTTGCACTTAAAATTAATACTGTAATACAATCTGATTTATCTGAGCAGTAGTTAAAAGATAATTTTTTTCAAATCATCTAAGACTTTTTAGATTTTAACTGCTGTCTTAATTTTCCCCCAAAAGCCCAACAGAAGCTAACAAGGATTTTTGCACAAGCTTTACCACAATCTTCTAGGGTCAAGTCTTCAAATTTCTATACATGCACTGCAGAGAGGAACGACCACGTTCTCTGTCTCTAGACAACCACATACCTTAAAAATGTGTATTTTTCATCAGGCATATGATCTGTCTTATGAATAACCAGTATTTCATTATCTGTAGACAAGCAGCTTTAGGCAACAAATTATTTTGGAATGCCAGCTGCGCACTGCAAGATCAAGTCCCGCTGTCTAGAAAAACAACCTTCACCTCATACTGCATGCACTGCCAAACATACCACATAAGCTAGCAAGTAACATTATTTTTATCTTCCACAAATATGCAGTCAATGAACCTTAGCCCCTGCAAGTTCCACCTTCCTCCCCTCCCGCTCTTTCTTGATTTGCTTTTCTAAGTTAACGCAATTTTCAAAAGCAGAATACTTGTGTCTACGGCACGCGATATAACGCTCGTATTCCTTTGGATTTAACCCACTTCACGTGGCTTGAGAGTTTGCCGAATATGCAGAGTATTTTAAAAATACTTGCTTTCAACACTTCTTGTACCCAATACCTGTGCTTGTCGTAAGCGACAGCAGTAGGCTATTATGTTAGAGAGCTATAATAATGGACTGACAAAGACAATTCCAATCCTGTACGTTTTGCAATTGCTTAGCGATCACGATGAGGCGACAGTCAAGCAATAGGATCGGCCAAACTACGAGAACTATTGGAAGGATTTAAAGTTTTCTTTTACTGCAACCTAATCCCTGTAGTTGTGTAGGTTTTTTTAGGCCTCACAGGAGAAAGAAACATCCTTCTGACAACAATTTTTCCTAGTCCACTGCAGCTATATTTAACCATGGTACGCGTTTCTTTCCCTGAACGTTTTTCCGAATGTGGTGGGTTGTCGGGTTTTTAGGGTGTATGCGGTTTCGAGGTCTTTTCTTCCTTGTTTTCAAATGAGATTTTTACCCTTACGCCTATTTTACGGACGTGAACGGTGTCCAAGGTCACTAGACAGCAATGAGAAGAGGCAGCCGAGTAAACCAGAATTCCCGATTTTCGCACCGTCCAAATCAGGACATGATGTCAACGAAATACTGAATTACTGCTGCTGTGCCCCTAGCCCAGGTACTTGCCTGACCTGGCTAGGCCCTCGATGTTCTCCACACAGCCACAAAACGGACAGCTAAATCCCTAGCGACCCATCCTCCTTACCCAGGTAGATATCCCCGAAGGAGCCGCTTCCGATCTTCCGGCCCAGCCGGTACCGGTTCCCAACCCTCAGCTCCATGACGGTAGCTCGCCTCGTCCGCGACCCGGTTCTGTAAGCCCTACTCGGCCTGCTGGCTCTCGTTCTGATGCCTCACAGTCCTGTGGTTTCGGATGCCATCGCGGCTTTGGTCTCGCCACTCGACACTAGCGAGACAGGCACGACCGTCGCCGCAGCTCCTGAGCAAGATGGACACGGATTACCGACACGACCAGCCCCTCAGCCCCTCCGGCCCCGAGCCACCATACTGCGTGACCTCACTTCCCTAGCGACGGGGGCGGAGCGCTGCCGCAGGGACGGTCGCTCGGCGGGCGGGGCGGATGCCGTCCCGGCTCTTCCGCGCCGTCGCTCTCCCGGTGTTCGGCTCGGGCGGAATCGGGCGCCGCTTCCTGCCCCATCGCATCGGACCGTCCCAGCCGCCTGCCAGGCGGCGAATGAGGCCCACCGTCTTCCGGGTGCGTGTGGCGTCGGCGTCGTCCCCGCGGCCGTCGGTCACCACGGTGGAAATGAGCTCCGGCAGGGCTGCGTTCCGAGAAGTGCCCATTTGACCGGGGGGGGGGTGTGTGTGTGGG
>VZDJ01000224.1:1610-13466 GCA_008694505.1 Cyanoderma ruficeps
GGGGGGGGGGAAAAATCAACTTTTGATGATAAAAGCACTACTGCCTTCAGTGCAGCTTTGTTCCATTTTCCAGCTTCCAAAGAAACTGGGGAAGGAGGGAACTCTCCAAGGACTTGAGCTGTGTGGGAAACAACAGTGAACTGCAAAGGAGCCTGAAGCAGCTGTGACAGGAAAACCATCTCAGGGTAAACACCACCACCCTTGAGAGGTTTCCAGTCCCCAGTGCAGCTGCCAAGTTGGAATAAAATGTCCTTGGAGCTCTGGGGCACGCCTTTACCAGCACACCAAAAACCTTCAGGTTATAAAAGAAAAGATTTGTTTGGTTTTTTACCTGCCAAGAATGTGAAAGGACACTCCTTTACCAGCACACCAAAAACCTTCAGGTTATAAAAGAAAAGATTTGTTTTTTAGCTGCCAAGAATGTGAAAGGACACTCCTTTTACCAGCACGCCAAAAAACCTTCAGGTTTTCTTAGGAAAGAGAAGATTTGTTTGTTTTTACCTGCCCAGAATGCGAAAGGAGGAACCTCCCTGGGAGGGTTTCTTTGCTAATACACGTTCCATGGATTTGAGGGTTGATGGAAGTTCTTTTTCCAGCCTGCCAGGTACTGACACACCAATGTGTTCTGCTGGGAAGTGGGAGCAGGAAAATCCCCGTGTCCCACAGCTCCAGCTCCTGTGTCCTCCAGATCAAAATCCAATTCCTGTGTCCATCAGCTCCAGCCCCTGTGCCTTCCAAATCCAGATTTAATCCCTGTGTCCATCAGCTCCAGCCCCTGTGCCTTCCAAATCTAGATTTAATCCCTGCGTCCATCAGCTCCAGCCCCTGTGCCTTCCAGATCCAGATTTAATCCCTGTGTCCATCAGCTCCAGCTCCTGTGTCCTTCAAATCCAACCCCAACGTCCTCCAAATCCAAGCCCTGGGTCCCTCAGCTCCAGCCCCTGTGTCCTCCAAATCCAGCCTCTGTGTCCTCTAAATCCAGCCTCTGTGTCCTCCAAATCCAAGCTCTGGGTCCCTCAGCTCTTGAGAAAATAAATCCTCCCCACAGTGGAAACCAAAGTCCCCCAGACAATTCCCAGCTGGTTTTTCCGTCTCGGTGAGCAGAGGGGAGAGGGAGCAGGGGAAAGCAGGATGGGAGTGGAGTTCACCATGCAGAGAGATCCTTCCTCGGCTGGACTGCCTCTCCTGACCCCTGTGTGTCTCTGGGAGCAGCCAAAGGAATTTCAGGTCCCCCCTCACTTCTTCCTGCGGATTTTGGGTTTCTTCACGGGCCGCAGGTAGGGATTGTCGATGACGTTCTCCTCGCCGTTCCTGCTGCCTGCCAGGGAGTTGTTCTGCTGCAGCACCGAGGTGTTCTCCTTCTCAGGTCCTGCATCATCCTGGCACAGCCAAAAACAACAATAAAAAAACCAAAGTCAGGCTTAAGAAATCCTTCTGCCCACGTAATCCGTGGCTGCTCCATTCCTGGAAGTGTCCGAGGCCGGGTTGGAGCAATGTCCCCATGGGACAAGATTTTTATGGTCCCTCTCACCCCAAACCATTCCAGGATTCCAAGTTCAAACCACGGAATCTGTGGGCAGGAGGGATAATCAACAGCCAAGCACACAAGGAGCTGCATTAAAAGCCTGGGCTCCTGGTTTCTAAGATAGGAAAATCCCTTGGGAAACTGTGGGATCCAGGGAGAAGCTTCTTCCCTGCCACTGAAATTTGGGATTTACTGAAAGCTCCTCCTCCAGCCTCGTTCTGCAGGGAACTGAAGAACCAGGACAATGTTTAGATCCATTTCCCAGGAAACAGAGCCAGGTTTTCCAAGCTGGAGAACCCTGACAATGTTCAGTTGCATTTCCCATCTCCTAGGAGACAGAGCCAGCTTTCCTAAACTGAACAGCCACAACAACATTAAGTTGCCTTTTCCCACCCACTCTGTTCATTTTTCAGAAGACACAGCCAGAATTCCAAGCTGGAGAACCCTGACAATGTTCATTTCCATTTCCCCTTTCCCAGGAAACGGAGCCAGAATTCCAAGCTCAAGACCCAGAACAATGTTCAGTTCCATTTCCCATTTCCCAAGAAACGAAGCCAGGTTTTCCAAGCTGGAGAACCTTGACAAAGCTGAGTTCCCTTTCCTATTTCCCAGGAGGCAGAGGCAGGTTTCCAAGCTGCAGGAATGGCCCCCAGAGCCCCCCAGGGTGGCCCTACCGTGCCCATGTGCAGCGGGAGGTTCTCGGTGTCCGTCTGCTCGTCCTGCTCCGAGGAATCCGTCTCCTCCATCTGCTGCATTTCCAGCTCGGAGGGGAGCAGAGCTGTCAGGTAGGGCACGGTGAAAGGCCTGGCAGCAATCACTGGGATCAGGGAAAAGAGGAGACACAGTCAGGGAGCTGGGAGAAATTCCTCCCCTCAGAAATTAAGGACAGAGTTAGAGAGATCAAATATCTTGCCGGTTCTGGGTTTGGACACATTTTCTTTTCTTGTTGTTCCCAAGGATCAGGAAGGAAATCCTGATCCCTAAAAAATGGCAGTCTCTGCTTCCCAATTTTCTGAATCTCTGTGTTTCCAGCCAAAGACACAGCAGTGTTCCAACACAAAAAACCCTTCCTGAGCTCCACCATAAAATCCCAATTATCTGGGAAGTTGGGTTCCTCTTAAATGAAGCTGTGCTGCCAGCGAGCCTTGGGAAAGTGGGAATTCCCATCAGTGCTCTGCAGGCAGAGAGACAGGAACATTTCCAGCAGCAGGAAAATGTCAGGGAGAAGAAATTCTTTGGTGGGGTTACAGGATTGGGATGAGATTTAGGTTTAGATCTTCTCCACCAGGAGAAAAAAAAGGAAAAAAGGGAGTCTTGGGGAGTTTAGGAGCTGCTTTCTGCTTTTCCTCCCCGTGTTAACCCCCAGATCCCTCCTTTCCCAACCTTCCAGCACGGGATGATTCCCAAACCCTAAAATCACGGAATGACTGACGTGGGAATGTGCTGACATCATCCTTGAAGAGGCTCTGGGTCTCTCCTGTCTTGGCCATGAAGCGTGTGAGGGCCCTTTCCACGTCCCTCCGTTGGGAAGCCGCCTTTTCCCGCAGCACCTGGTAGTCGGACACCGGCTCCCGGTACGTCTGGAACGGAAAGAAAGGGATGGAACAGCTCCACTGCCAAACATCACAGGGATGGAGGAGCTGCAGCCTCTGCTCTTCAGTATCCACGGGGTTCTGGACAGTTACAGGGGGTAGAAATCCAGGGATTCTGTGCTGGGAAGGGTCAGGGTGCAGGTATGGGATGGGCCAGGGAATGGATAAAAGGATGGGCCAGGGATGGATAAAAGGATGGGGCAGGGATGGATAAAAGGATGGGCCAGGGATGGATAAAAGGATGGGGCAGGGATGGANATAAAAAGATGGGCCAGGGAATGGATAAAAGGATGGGCCAGGGATTCTGAACTGGGATGGGATTCCTGATCTGGGAATGGTCTGGGTGCAGGTATAGGATGGGCCAGGAAATGGATAATGGAATGGGCCAGGGATCCTGAACTGGGAAGGGTCTGGGAGCAGGTAATGAGATGGGCCAGGGAGTAGAAAATGGGATGGGCCAGGAAATGGACAATGGGATGGGCCAGGGATCCTGAACTGGGAAGGCTCTGGGAGCAGGTAATGGGAAAGATCCCAACCCAAGGGATGTCCACAACCCACAAACAATAAATATTCGAAGCCAGGAAAAACAATCCTTTGGATAAATAGCACCAGTGCTGCAGTAAAAAAACACCACTCCTGGGGTTCTGAACTTCAACCAGATCCCAACCAGCACAAAAATCAGACAGAAATCCAGGGATTCTGGCTGATTTCTGGATGGCAAGGGATGCCCACAACCCACAAAGAAGGAATTAAGTATTAAGTCAGGAGAAATATTTGGGATAAATGGCAGCAGTAAAACCATCCCACTCCTGAAATTCAAACAGATCCCAAACAGCAGAAAAATGTTGTTTTCACTCACTGGTGTCTTGATGTAGGTGTGAGGATCTGGGAACTCTGGGAAATGGCCGGGAATGTGGGGTGGATGAGGCTTGTTCTGCCCAGCTGTCAGGGCTTTGGGGGTCACAGGCTGGTTTGTCACCGGAGCTGCCGTGGGAAAACATGGGAATCAGGGAAAATGTGGGAATCCTCCTGCCCAGGGTCCCCCCAAAGCTGTGAGCCCATCCCTGACCCCATCCAAGGCATGGAGCACATCCCGTAACCTTGGGATTGGCATCCCAGAAGGGAAAAGGATCCCTTGACCCCTCTGTCCTGCAAACAAATCCACCCAGAGGGTTCTCCCGAGTGACCGAGGTCCCTTCACCTCCAGTGGTGTCACTACAGGAGCCCCGAATTCCTGGGATTGTCCCACAGAAAGCTCATCAGGAGCTCTCTGAGAGGCAGCAGAGAGGAATTCCAGGTTATTCCCAGCTCCCTGCACACCAGGAAAGGTTCCCAACATACGGGCAGTGATCACCATCCTCTGGGAACGCTTGGCATAGGCGGGAAGGGTTTCCACGTTGAACCCTGGAACACAAGAGAGGAAAGCAGGAATCACTTCAGGAGTTCAGCTTGTCAAAATTCCCCTCTCTCCAGGATTTTTTCCAAATTAAACGAGAATGGGATGTACCAGGGAGTGGATAATGGGATGGGTCAAGGATTCTGAACAGGGAAGGGTCTGGGAGCAGATAATGGGAAGGATCGTGGAAAAACCATGAGCTGTGTGTGTCCACAGCAGTGGGCACCGCCCGAATCCCAGATTTTGGGGCCAGATTTCCCAATCCAAAGGTGGAAAGAGTGGGGAGAGAGAGCTGCTCACCCATTTCCACGAGGGTCACCACGATGTCCGAGAGCGTGGGCTGGGTCCTGGCTGTGTGCTCGCAGTAGGACTTGGCACTCCTCCCAATTTCCGAAATATCTGCGGGATAAAACCACCACACATTTAATCCTCACAGTGGCCAGGGCTGTGTCAGCTCCAGGGATGGGAATTTGTAACAAATTTAACAAGGGATCAGAAATAGCTCCTGGGATGAAGCATTTTGCAGGATGTGTGTTTAAAACTAAAGCGTGGAGATGCTTTAGGGATTAAAGGAGTAAAGAATCAGTGTTTGCCACAACGGCAAAAGGTGAATCTGCATCTAAAACATGAAAAATAAGCCCAGAAATGATCATTTCTTGATTTCAGAACAGTCTGGAGGTGAGATATCTGCTGTCCATGGGCCATTGAGGCTCACTGCAGGGCTGAGACAATTCCATCATCCCATGGGGAGAGGCTCCACCCAGGGGGAGGAGCCAGGAATTCCCACCTGGATCAAAGCTGGGATTCGGGACACCAGCACAGCCTGTCTGCACTGGATTCCCAGAGGGAGACCAGACCCCTCCCAGCACCACTGGACCCTTCTCCAGGATCATCTCTGCTCCAACAGATCCACACCTGCCCCTGCAGGAGGATTTATCGGGACTGACACCAACACCCTGACCAGCAGGGTTGTGTTCTGACTCTGGCAGTGTTTTCTTTTTTGTACTAAAATACATTTGTATCTTTAGTACTCCCAGTAAAGAACTGTTATTCCTCTCCCCACCTCTTTGCCTGGACACCCCTTAATTCCAAAACTACAACAATCCGGAGGGAGGGGGGTTTACACTCTCCACTCCAAGGCCAGCTCCAGCTTTTCCCTGGCAGACTCCTGATCTTTCCCAGCCGGGACACGGGGCACTCACAGCTCTGGATCATCTCGGTGAGCGTCTCCACCGCGGCTTTCTCGGCGCTCTCGAAGCCGGCCTCGGTCAGCAGCGAGCTGACCACCACCTGCAGCGTCCGGCGCCGTGCCAGGTGGTAATTGTCCGCTGGGGTGCCCGCCTGCTTGCTGCCCGCCCGCTGGAATGCCGGGAAGGGGGCGTTAGGACACCGGGAGAGGCGGGATTGTACCCCCCAGGAGAGGTGAGCACATGGAAGGGACACAGGAGAGGGATGAGATGGGATGGGCTCCATGGGATGGGATGGGATGGGCTCCATGGGATGGGATGGGATGGGCTCCATAGGATGGGGTGGGCTCCATGAGATAGGATGGGATGGGATCCATGGGATGGGATCCATGGGATAGGCTCCATGGGATAGGATGGCCTCCAGGGGATGGGATCCATAGGATGGGATGGGCTCCATGGGATGGGCTCCATGGGATGGGATCTATGGGATGAGATCCATGGGATGGGAAGGAATGGGATCCCTGGGCTGGGATGGGCTCCATGGGATAGGATGGGCTCCATGGGATAGGATGGGCTCCATGGGATAGGATGGGCTCCATGGGATGGGATCCATGGGATGGGATGGGGCAGGGAGAAGGTAATGGAAGGGCTTGGGAGCAAGGACTGAGAAAGGTCTGGGAGCAAATAATGGGATGGGGCAGGGAGCAGGGAATGGGAAGGGTCTAGGAACAGATGGAAGGGACATGGAGCAGGGACTGGGATGGGCCAAGGAACAGCAGCTCCTGGGAAGGGCTTATGAGCAGGGACGGGGAAGAGTCACAGAGCAGATGGAAGGAACATGAAGCGGGGACTGGGGAAAGACATTGAGCAAGTATTGGAAAAGGTCTGGGGGCAGGTAATGGGAAAGGTCACAGAGTACACACACGTGCGTCCTATACACTCATTTACACACATGGGCACGTGTGTGTATGTATACATATATATTTATATACAAATACGTGCACATATATTTACACACGTGTCCTTATAGAACCTCTCCAGTTAGTTTTGGGACGTGGCCCCTTTAAGGACCCCCCGCACTCCCCGCCCCGTCCCCCGCCAACCAATTCGAGCGCACCATCCTCAGCCAATCAAACCCCGCCTCCCCTCAGGCCCTCCAGCCAATCAGCGCCTCCCTCTCTCCACCCGCCGCCGCCGCGCTCCGCGGCCTGGCCGCGGCCGCCTCCGCGCCCCGGAGGGATCGGGCGCTGCCGCCCCGCCCGGCCCCACCCGGGACCCGCTCTCGCGGCCCCGCGCCCCGGAGATTAGGCGCCGTTACCGTGCCCGAGCTCCCGGACGCTGTGTCAGCCATCTTGGAGCCATATGGAGCTCTGCGCATGCGCCAGATGCGGCGGGACGGCGGGCAGGAGCGCGGAGCATTGTGGGTGTTGTAGTACGGAGGAGGGCAACATCTGGATTCGCCCACCCCATCTCACCTCCCCCGCACATCTGGATCCCGGGGGCGTGGAACGTGCTGAGATTTATGGTCTCGTCCATCCCAAAACGTTCTGGAGTTCCACAGGACACAGGGACCGCGAGGATTTTGCCAAGTCGGCAAAGTCTCTACTGACATCCTGATTTGTGACATCCCTGGAGCTCATTAATTCCAGGATGTCCTTGAGCCAGGGATGAACCTTTGCCTGCTCCACTCATTAACTCTCCTTTCTTGCTGATTAGGCTCGAAAGTGCACAAAGACCCGACCTCAAAGAACATCCTAATTTGAGATAATCACGATTTATCCCACATTTTGCAACGAGCCCAGACTCAAACCTCCTGTCACAGCGCTGCGTTCCCACTTGGAAATAATTTATTTAAAACCCTCAAAAAGCTCTGTAACCATGGGAACCTCAAAGGTTTCCTGTTGTACCCTGAGCTGTCCCCAAGGTGTTCGAAGAGGACAGAACAGGAAACCACCAAGCTGCAGCTCCCACCCCTGGCTTCCTGCTCTAGCCCACGTGTGGGACAGGCAGAACCTTTGAGAACCAATTGCTGAGCGTCAGAGAGGGGAGAAAGTGATGTAAACAACAGCTGCCACGCTGGGAATTAAAGGTCTCGGGGCTGGATGGAAACACAGCTCCCACACGCTGCTGGTGTCACCTGTAGAAGCAGCAAAATTCCTGGAAAAGCAGGGAAATGAGGAGGCACAGGGAGCTGGAGCTGGATGGTTCCAAGCTGAAGAGAAGGAAACTTCTGGAACAGCAAAGGTAGGAGTCAAAGTGGTTTCAGTGTCTGAAAAATCTCCTGCCTCGTGTGCTCAGGGACAGCAGGATTGTGCCAGGGGTGTGGAATGTTCCTTGGGGTGGATCTGGAGATGTGGCTGTGGGAATTCCCTGGTGTTCTGCCCCGCTGAGCTGTCACTGTGTCACCTGAGCAGGGCTCTGTGTGTGTGCCAGGCCTGGGGGACACCCCAGGGTGGGCTCAGCACGTGGAGAGCTGTTCCCACACTGGTTTGGGAATGGAAACAACCAATCCCAGCCTGGTCTGAGTGGGAAAGGAGCTTAAAGGTCATCCTGCCATGGGCAGGGACACTTCCCACTATCCCAGGTGGCTCCAAACCTTGTCCAGCCTGGCCTGGGACACTTCCAGGGGCTCTGGAGTGGCTTTGGGAGCAGCTGGGACACAGGGAAGCCTTTGCTGAATGTCCAGGAATGTCACTGGGAGCTGCTGAGGCACCTGGAATTCTCTGTCCACTTCAGGCCTCTCAGTCCAGGGAGGACATTTTGGGGCTGGAGCGTGTCCAGGGAAGGGAGCAGACCTGGGGAAGGGTCTGGAGAATCCTGAGGGAGCTGGGGAAGGGTCTGGAGGATCCTGAGGGAGCTGGGAAGGGCCTGGAGAATCCTGAGGGAGCTGGGAAGGGGCCCAGCCTGGAGCAAAGGAGGCTCAGGGGGAATTTCTGGCTCTGCACAAGTCCCTGCCAGGAGGGGACAGCCGGGGGGGATTTGGGATCTCATCCCAGGGAACAGGGACAGGAGGAGAGGGAACGGCCTCAGGCTGGGCCAGGGGAGGCTCAGGTTGGAATTTCAGCAGGAATTTCCTCATGGAAAGGGCGCTCAGGCCTTGGCAGTGCCCGGGGAGGTTTGGAGATGTCACCGGGGGGTGGCACTGAGTGCTCAGGGTGGACATTGGGCACAGCTGGGACTCGATGATCCCAGAGGGATTTTCCAACCTCAGCAATTCCATGACTCCATGAATCCAGCTTGAAAGGGACAGAATTTGGAGGCAAAACCCCTTTTGTCCATCCCTATTTCATGAGTGTTCCCAGCTGGAATTCAGATTCCATTTTCCCACAGGCACAGAAAGTGGGGAAGAGTTTCCAGGATACAAAACACCTTTGAGGGTGCAAATTCCAGTGGGGAATTTTTCAGAGGAAAGCCTGGAGCCGTTTAGTCTCCTGTCCACGAAATCCCACTGCGGCTTCCCAGAGTTGTGCTGGGTTAAAGGATGGAGCTGCTGTGGTTGGTTCTCTCCTCGTTCCCAGGATTTCCTGGTCCCAGCCCCGCTGCCAGCAGAGGGCACGTCGGGACCGAGATATTCTGATTTTTGAGCCACTTCAGTCAGAAACCGAATCGCCAGCGCTGAATTAATGCCGATTTTGGCACCCCTCGGCCGTGAGAATCCCCCAAAAATCCACCCAAATCCACCCTGCTCCCACTTGAGGCTGAAAATTCCTCTGAGCCCCCCAAATTCCTTCGATAGCCAAATCTGAAGGGTTTTGGGTGCAGTTTGACAGCAACAAACACTCGGTGTGGTCAGGAAGCTGCTGCTGAGCCAGCAGGGAATAAACTGAATTTCTGGGAATGTTTGGGTTTTGGGTTTTTGGTTTTTTTCCCCATGTGGACATTGGGTTGTGCCTTTCAGGAATGAGAACTCCAACATGGAGAGTTTGAAGCCACGGGGCTCTTGGGTTTTATATTTTATTTAGAGTTTTGAGACATTTTTTATACTTGAGGGATATTATTTGCTTGTTAAAGCGTTATTGGTGACAATTCGTGGTTATTGGTGATTCTGGATGTGAAAGTCTTGGGAGTTTTCTCCCTGGATTTATTATTTGGAAGAGGAATCTGATCCAGAAAGGAATTCCCAGTGAGGTGTGGGGATGTGGGTGAGCTCTGAGTGCTCCCAGCTGGAATTTTGACTCTTCCCAAGGATTCCACAGGCACAGAAAGTGGGAAAGGGTTTCCAGGATGCCAAACACCACTCAGGGAGGGAGTTAGAATATTCCAGGGGGGATTTTTTTCCAGAGGAAAACTTGGAGAGGTTTATCCAAACCACAGGGGAGTAGCTGCCTGTGCTGGGGGGCTCTTTGATCCCACAAATCAACAAATTCCAGCTGCTGGGAATGCAGGAAATAAACAGGGAATTGGGTGTGCTCCCAGACATCCAGCTGCACTGGAAAACCCTTTGGAGAGTTGGAATTCACCCACAGGCATCCCTGACAGGCAGGAGAGCCCTCCCAGCTATTCCCAGGGAATCCTGCACGGTGTGGGCACCCCATGGCTCCTCCTGGAAGTTTTATTCCAGCAGGAAGAGGCTGCAGCAGATCCCAGGAGCTCTCTGTGGTCAGATTGGAATATCAGACATCATTCCTGCTTCCAGGATTTGATGGATTCTTGCTTTGGGCTTTTTATTTCAACATCCACTGATGTCAAATCTGTTCCTTCCCATCCCACCAGCTCCTGATCTAATCCACGTCTAATCCAGCAGGAATTTCACCCCCAGCTCCGGGCTGCTCCCCTGGTGACTCAGGGAATGTTCTGTCCCCCTGCCTGGAGTTCTGGGATCCCAAGGGATGAGGAGATGGATCCAAGCTGCTTTTTTTCCTTTTTTTTTTTTTTGGTGCAGCTCAGATGGGAACTTTATTTCCTGTGGAAAAGCAGATTTGGGGCTGCTGAGAGAACAGAGGAGCTCTGCAGGTTTCGCTCTCTGCACTCCCCAATCCCCTCAATTCCTTGGATTCTTCCAGAAAACTCACCTGCCCTCCTGAAGAGCAGAGGGTGACAAGTCCTCTGCCCGGTGTCACCTGCAGGTTGTCATTGTCACTTTGGGCCAAGTGCAGCCACTTTGGCCATTCCAGAGGTTGGATGGGGCAGCTGCTGGAGCAATTCCTTGGGATCAGGGATGCTGGGAATTGTCAGATGCCCACACGCTGCACAGCCAGGGCTTGTCTGGCCCAGCCTCTCCTGCTTTATCTGGGGATGGTGATGAGCTGGTCCCTGAAGGATCCCAAAAACTGCCTGGAGGGCCTCTGGGAGCAGGGACACAGGAGAGACCTCAGCCCTGCCATGGATTCCCTAAAGGGATCCTAAAAACTGCCTGGAATAACTCTGGGATCAAGGGATCCTAAAAACTGCCTGGAGAGACTCTAGGAATTGGGACACGAGGCCTCTGCCTCGTTCCTGGCATGGATTCCTCACCAGAGCCTTCTGGAATCTTCCTTTTCCAGCTCATCCTCGACCAGGCAGGTGCAAACACAACACTGAACTGCAGCAATCCCAGAATTATCCCCGTTTTCTCACCCCTCTATCCACATCTGGCAGTTCTGCCGAGGCCAGGAGCCCGTTCCTGGATTTTTCCAGGGCTCAGAGCTGGGGGCTGGCAGGGGAAGCCACCCCAGCCCTCAGGGACATCAGTGTCACCGTGCCATCGGTGCCTGGCAGGGGGAGGCGGCCCCTCAGGGTGACATCCTGGCCCTGGAGCAGCCACATCTGGGTGACAAAACCCCACAGGAAACCGCAGGCAGGGCGGTGCCTCCTGGGGCAGGGTGGGGGAAGGAATCCTGCTGCTCCCTGGGGTGGGCTCTGCCCAAATTCCCACCTGGAATGGAGCATCCAGAGCCATCCCTGCAGGATCCTGGCCTGCCTCTGCTTCAGGACAGGACAATGGGAAAGTTTGGAAAACTCTGGTTGTGTGCCAGGGGTTGCAGATCCCAGCTGGGTTTGGAGTCCTTTCAAGAGCAATTCCCAATTTCTGATGGACAAGAAGATTTATCCAGGTTTTTCTGAGTCTCATCCATGGTCATGGCTGGAAAAGTCCTCCCAGGCTGGACTGAGGGGGTTTGGAGATGCCTCCCACAGCGGGGTGGGGGAAGGATTCCTGCTGCTCCCTGGGATGGGCTC
>VZDJ01000224.1:25005-35477 GCA_008694505.1 Cyanoderma ruficeps
TTCCCCATCCATTCCCCATCCATTCCCCCTCCATTCCCAGCCATTCCCATCCATTCCCCATCCCTTCCCCATCCCTTTCCCATCCATTCCCCATCCCTTCCCCTCCATTCCCGCTCCGTTCCCCGCCCAGGCCGCGTTGCCCTGTCGTGGTGCCAGCAGCTGGCACGGCAGGACATTCCCGCAGGAAGTGGCAGAGCCAGCTCCGGCTGGCAGCTCTCAGCCCCAGGGGCAGTGGGAAGAGCGAGGTGGGAAAACACTGCCCTGGGCTGTGCTGGTGTCTCCAGGAAACCTTTCAAGCACTCCCAGCCCCAGCAGTTGGCTCAGGAGACCAAGATCTCCTTCCTCTGGCTGCTGCTGCCAGCAGGAAAGGGGGGGTTTGGTGGGTTTTTGGGTGGTTTTTTTTTAAAGCAGAATTTGCTCCTGGCTCCGCTGGAGCCGGAGCTTTTGTTGGGAATTTTTAAGCCCTTCCGTATCCTGCTCAGGGGCTGAGGGAGCTCAGAGCCTCCCCAGGACCCCAAATTCAAGTGGGGACGGCAAAATTCTGCTCACCCTCCTGCCCTGGAGCTGCTCCCGTGCCCTCCAGCGGATCCCTCCTCATCTTTCCCAAGGATTTTCCGGGGGGGATCCCAGGGTTTGGTGCCGGGGGACACTCCCAGGGTGTCCCTGTGCCTGGCAGGAATTCCCACGTGGCTGCTGGAAGGATAAATACGGTCAAGTTTAGAGTCCCACATCTCTGCAGGGTCCAGCTGAATTCTCCTGGATCTCCTTTATCCCACTTGGCTGGAGGGAAACTGAGGCTGGAGCAGAGAAATGCTCTGAGCAGGGCAGAAAAAAAGAGGAAGAGAAAGGAGTCAGAGAGGAGTCAGACATGGGGTCAGAAAGAAGAGAAAGGAGGGAAAGGAGAAGAAAAGAGTCAGAAAGGAGTAGGAAGAAGTCAGAAAGTCAGACAGGAGCCAGGAAAGGGTAGAAAGAAAAAGAGAAGAGAGGAGACAGAAGGGAGTGGAGAAAGGAGAAAGGAGAAAGGAGNGAGAAAGGAGTTAGGAGAAGAAAGGAGGAGAAAAGAGCAGCAATCAGTCCCCTGCTGACATCCCAGGGCTGGGAGTGGAGATGCTGTTCTGGAGCCTCAGGGGTGCCCCGGGCAGGTGAAGGGGTGCCAGGGGCACTGCAGGGATTGTTGGATTGGGATGTTCAGCCCAGACAGGACAAGGTTGGGTGGAGACCTCGAGACCTCCCAGGATCTGCAGCAGCTCCAGGGAAGTGGGGAAGGCACCCGAGTGACAGGATCAAGGAATGGGTTCAGCATGAAAGAGAGGAAACTCAGGTTTGACCCAGGGAAGGAATTCCTCCCTGGGAGGGATGGAATTCCCAGAGAGGCTGTGGCTGTCCCTGGATCCCTGGCACTGTCCCAGGACTCTTGGAGCACCCTGGGACAGCGGGAGACGTCCCTGACGAACTTCACGATCCCTCCTGTTATAAATATGGTGAGCTAAATCCAAAGTGAGAAAAAATAAAATTTATCTTCTTGTTGCTGCGAGCAAAAATACGGGAAAATAATAAAACTACAGGTAAAACAAAGCCACACTAAAACAAATTCACTCTAAAACAAAGCCACAATAAAGAACAAATTTGATCGAATTGGGGACAGGAACGTAGGAGGGGTCCGCACCGTGTCCTCCTTCACTCGCTTCAAAATCCTGTTTCTAGGGTGTAGTTTTTATACTTTTTATTTTCTTTGGGGCAGAGTCTTCCTTTGTTCCGTGTTCGGGCGATGGTGCTCATGGACTCTTTTTGGGATTTTGGTTTCTTCCCCAGTGGACTTTCAGAAGGAATCATAACGGGGTCTGAGTGTTGGCTGCACATCATGTTCGGGTTCTGCGTGGGGGTTTTTGGCAGACAAGGGGAATGTCCATTGGAGAGTCAAATCATCTCAGAGCTGATGGTTCCACCATCAAACACGTTGGTTCAGTCAAATTTCTTTTTTTAATTGCTGATAACTTCAGATCTTTTTTTGCTCAGCTCTGTCTCTTTTTCCCGTGACTTTGACAACGCCTCCCTTCCTGCTTGTGATTCTTTCATTTCTTTAGCACAGATCAATACGCACCGTTTGTTTACAACCCTCCCAAGCCCACAACATTCCAGACTTTCAGCGATCCCCTGGAAAAGCTTTGTGGAAGGCTGGGAGGGACTGAGGAGCATGTGACAGCCCTGGGGACAGGGGGACAAGGCCACCGGGCCGGGTCAGCGTGGCCTGGCGGGGGCGGCGAGTTCCCTTTGGTGTTCCCCGGGCTGGACTCGGCCCTGCCTTTGTCACTTTGCCACCGGGATCTCTGCAGCCTCTCCTTTGGCTTTTCCTGATGGATTTTTTGGGGTTTTTTTGGAGCAGCCCGGCCCTGTGTGTGTCACTGTGACCCTGGGGAGAAAAAAATAAATTAGGGACAGAGAGAGGGGGAAAAAAAGAAAAAAGATTCTCCCAGGAAAACTTTTCTCCTTCAGGATTTCCTCTGTCCCTGCTTAAACCCCCCTGTGTTTGCCACTGTGACCCTGGGGAGGAAAAAAATGAGGGACACCTTTGCCAGGAGAGGGAAAAAGAAAAACAGGATTCTCCCAGGAAACTTTTCTCCTTCAGGATTTCCTCTGTCCCTGCCCAGGTCCAGCTTAAACCTGGTTTAAACCCCCCTGTGTGTGTCACTGTGACCCTGGGGAGGAAAAAAATGAGGGACACCTTTGCCAGGAGAGGGGAAAAAAAAGGATTCTCCCAGGAAACTTCTCCCCTTCAGGATTGTCCCTGGGCAGGGAATGATCCTCCTGGGAGCCCTGGGCAGGCTCCAGCTTAAACCTGGTTTAAACCCCCCTGTGTGTGTCCCTGTGATCCTGGGGAGAGAAAAAATGAGGGACACCTTTGCCAGGAGAGGGGAAAAGAAAAAAAGGATTCTCCCAGGAAACTTCTCCCCTTCAGGATTGTCCCTGGGCAGGGAATGATCCTCCTGGGAGCCCTGGGCAGGCTCCAGCTTAAACCTGGTTTAAACCCCCCTGTGTGTGTCCCTGTGATCCTGGGGAGAGAAAAAATGAGGGAGACCTTTGCCAGGAGAGGGGAAAAACAGGATTCTCCCAGGAAACTTTTCTCCTTCAGGATTTCCTCTGTCCCTGCCCAGGCTTAAACCTGGTTTAAACCCCCTGTCCCTGCCCTGAGCTCAGCTCATCTCTCCCCTTCCCCTCAGGCTGATGATTTTCCTGCCTCTTTTTCCTTGTGGATGTTCCCACATCCAGCTGGATGCTCAATTCCAAGGATTTTCCTTTCCCCCCACCCTTCCAACAGGCAGAGCTGCTCCTTCCTCCAGCAAATCCCAGGAAATTCCCTTTTTGCTGCTGCTCCGCTGAGGAGCCCCGAGCTCCTCGCATCAAATAAAACAAAATATTTGTAAAAAAAATTACATTTTTACCCCAAATTCTTCGAAAAACCCAAACCCATGGAATCTCCCTCAGCAGCAGGAGGGAAGGACAAGGGCAGGGGTGTGGAAAACAAAAAAAAAAAGCTGAATTTTAGATGTAAAACATCCTCTTTGCATAATTGGTGGCCACAGATAATCCCCTGAAATGACCTAAATTTATCCCAACCCGGGGCTTTCCAAGCCCAGTTTGTTTTCTAAAATTCTGGTTTCGGCTTTGCATTTTAAATTTTTTTTTATTTTTATTTTTCTTTCTTTCTTTCTTTCTCTCTCTGGGTGTCTTCCCCAGCTGAATTCTGGTTCTAAAACGCTGATTTGGGAGCAAAAACCAGCGTTCACCTGGGGCTGCCTGGCCCTGGCTCCCAGTTTGACTCGATGAAAATGTGATTTCATTCGAGATTTCCTCAGGAAAAGGGAACCGAGGCACCAAACAGCTGCAAAAATGACAAATGGAGACCAAAAATTGGTCAGAAAAATCAGGTGAAATGACACCGAGGTGACCTGGATTCACAGCTGGCCCAAAATTCGCTTTTCAGAGCCAGGGCCCGCTTTAATTTCATTTTTTTTTTTAATTTTACCTCTCAATTTTCTTAAAAATTGGGAATTTCTCCCATGGAATCAGGAGGAATTTCCCCCATGAAATCAGGAGGAATTTGCCCATGGAATCAGAAGGAATTTCCCTCATGGAATCAGGAAAAATTTCATCATGGAATCACAAGGAATGTCCCTCATCAGGAGGAATTTTCCCTCATGGAATCAGGAGGAATTTCCACATGGAATCAGGAGGAATTTCCACATGGAATCAGGAGGAACTTCCCTATAGAATCAGCAGCAATTTGCCTGTGGAATCAGGAAGAATTTCCTCATGAAATCAGTGGAAATTCCCCTATGGAATCAGGAGGAATTTTCCCCATGGAATCAGAAGGAATTTTTTTATGGAATTGGGAAGAATTTCCCTATGGAATCAGGAGTTTCCTCAGGGAATCAGGGGACATTTCCACATGGAATCAGGAGGAATTTCCCTATAGAATCAAGGGGAGTTTCCTGGTAGAATCAGGAGGAATTTTCCTATGGAATCAGAAGGAATTTCTTTATGGAATTGGGAAGAATTTCCCTATGGAATCAGCAGGAATTTCCTCATGGAAAGGAAGTTCTCAAGGCAAGTTCTCAGGCCTTGGAAGTTCTCAAGGAGGTTTGGAGCCCCCATTCCCAGAGGGATCCAAGGAATTCCTGGATGTGGCACTGAGTGCTCCGGGCTGGTGATCAGCCCCAGGTTGATCCCAGGATGATCTTGGAGGGATTTTCCAGCCCCAGCAATTCCAGGCACACGGATAAACGGCCTCAGGCTCCATCCCAGCCACCAGAACCTTTGGAAAACTCCCACTTTTCCCCTCATCATCAAAAAAAAAAGAAGAAAAATCCCAATTTTATGACTCAGCAAAGACCAACCTCACCCCGCCTGAGCTCCTGGAGGCCACGGGGGTTTTGTCATTTGGACTCCCAAGGAATTTCCTTTTTTTTAACGTTGCCCAAGCCAGGAAGCCGCCTATCTATGACCAGCAGTGACCAAAATTTGGTTTTCCTGGAATTTTCCCTCCTTTCCCTCAGCACGCCCACACGCTTTTGGAGGCTTTTGAGGATCCTGAGCTCTAATTTTGCCTTTCCAGCCCCTCTCCTGCGGCTCGCAGAGGCTCCCACTTCTGCCCAGTCATCATCTGGGAGGAACACCAGCTTGTGCAACATTCCCCTTCCCCCTTTTGTGGGGCCACAACCACCCCACAAACACCGGGAACGGCAGGAAACCCAGGAAGTCTGGGAGAAAAGAAAAAAACCCAAAAAAAATTAAAAAAAAACCCAAAAAAACAACCTTGAAACTTTCAATTTCCAACGAGACAACCCCCAAAACCAGAAGATCCAGAAGCCACCGCTGCGGTTTCCCTTTGCTGGAGTCAAGAGTTGCTATTTTTGTTTAAAAAATGTGGGATCTGGGGCCCTTCTCTTCCCCTGCACCCCGGGATTAAAAGCAGCTGACTGATCCACAGGGTTTCTCTCTCCCATGGATTCCTCAAATATTTCCTGCCCACACCGAGGGGAGATTTCTTTGTGAGGTGAAAGAAAGTTTGGGGGGGGGAAAGGGAGATTTTTTGGGGAGATTCCCACCTAGGAAAAAGAAAAAAAAAATCTCTTTCTCATTGTAATTGATGGAATTCTCTCTCCATTTCTTTCCCTTCAGCTCTGCATCGTCCTTTAATAACGACATCATTAAAAATTTGCCATCCAGGCCATAAATTGCAACAATTAAACTGCACAAATTAAAGCAGGAATGGGATTCCAGCAGGTGGGAAGGGTGTTGTGGATGTGACCTCGGTGTTCGCTCTCACCGTGGGCATTTTGGGCCTCCAAACCTCTGATCACAAAGATGATTTTCATTTTCAGCCCCCAAAAAAATCCTGAGCTGACACAACAAAGGCTTGGCTCTCCGTCATGCTTGCACTTATTAATTTGGGGCGTTTCTTTGTCATTAAAAGATTCTTTGGATGACAAAGAAGCACCAGAAAGTGTCAAAATGGCTCAGGTGGAAGTGACTTAAGTGTCACTTGCGTGTGTGTGGGGGGGAGCAGCTGTGGTGGCACATTTCTGCTCCTTAGCCTAAAAATGAGTTTATTTGCAGGGGAACATCCCGGCAGGATCGGTCAGAGCTGTCCAACCGAGCCCACTCTGGGACATTTTTGGGATTCAGGCTTTGCTCCGGGATTTCTGCAGCTCCCACTGCTCCTTTCCCCAGTTTTGCGTGGACAATCCCGTGTTTATTTTATACATTTGATGCCGTTTCCCAGCAGCAAAGTTGCAGCTTCTGTAGCCAGTGACAAAAATCAGGGATGGAACCACAACTTCCCAAACCAGTCAAGAATTCCAGCGGATCAAGTCCCAGCACAGAGCCGGGGAAACCACATTACAAAACTGCTTGAAATTTTGAGCACTGAGCAGCCTCACTTTTCAAAGCACTTTTCCAAGGTGTTCCCAAACAATTGTGAATTATTCGGCTGACGAAGCCTTATCTCGGCAGCACCCCGAGCTCCTTATCTCCCGCTTAGCCAAACCAGGGTGAAATTTTGGGAGCCAGCAAGGCTCGGCACGGCGCGGCTCCGAACGTGTGCACAGCAGATTATTTCCACAGCTTTGGAAAAAAAAACTGCGCTGAAAAAAAACCCCAAAANCCCCCCCCCCCCAACATGGCAGCAGCGCCCGCCGCGCCCCACGTGCGCCCGTCCCGCCGGCGCGCCCCTGGCCCCGCCCACCTCGCCTTCGGTCACGCCCCCTCTGCGCCGCTCGGGTTTTTGATTGGTGCAGGCCGGTTATAACCACGCCCCTCATCTCGGCGGGCGCGGCGGTGCCGTTGTGTGATTGGCCGCGGCGCGGCGAGGCACCGCCCCTCTCCCGGCGCGCGGCGGCGCTCGGGGCCCGGCCGGGAGCGCGGCCAGTTCCCGGCGTCCCGCGGCGGCGCCGGCGGCGGCTGCAGCGCCTCGCTCCGCCCGCTGCCTCTCCTGCCCCGTCCTTCCTCATCCCTCCTCGGCCCCCGCAGCCCCTGCCCGCCCCGCTCCGCGCTCCCCCATCGCTGCCCATGGAGCTGCTGTGCGTGGAGTCCTCGCCCCGCGTTCCCCGCGCCGGGCGGGACCCGCAGCTGCTGGGGGACCGGCGGGTGCTGCAGAACCTGCTGAGCCTGGAGGAGCGCTACAGCCCGCGCGTGTCCTACTTCCAGTGCGTGCAGCGCGACATCCAGCCCTACATGCGGAAGATGTTGGCCTTCTGGATGCTGGAGGTACCGGGATCCGCCGGGATTCCCCGCGGCTCCCCGCGCTGCGGGGCCCGGGGGTGCGGGGGACAAGCCGGGGGACGCGGCAGCGCTGATGTCTCGAGTGTCAGGCGCCGGGGGTGATGCCGGTGCGGATGGAGGAGGGTCCGCAGGCACCTCCGTGGGTTTGGCTGTGCTAAAATTGCGATTCCCCCATACAGGACCCTCCCCCGAACCCAAAACCAGGGGGTGAGAGACCCCCAGATCCTCCGCGCAGGGCTCAGCAGCGGGGCTGGGGCTGGTTCCGGGGGGAAATAATACCGCTACTATTGACTTCCCTAAATTAAAAATGAATTCGGCTCTCTGCGGGATGGAGTCCGGGGTGAGGGGATCTCCCAGTGGGGAAGAGTCTCAATAAACGAGGATTCTGCAGGGCTGGGTCCTGCCTGTCCCCAGCCGGTGCTGCGCGAAGCTCTTCCAGATAAATAACGAATATTTTCATTTTAAAGAGGTTTTTTTCCCTGCTCTCGCTCTGTTCCTGCAATCCCCTTTTCAAGAAGGATCGGTAGATAAGGGTCGGCTGATAAAACGCCGTTCCCGTGGAGCCCTAAAGGCAGCGAGATGACACTGGGGGTTGTCACGACCTGCGTGTCATTGTCCCCATGGCCGGGACAGCCGCGGCTGGCAGGGGCAGGAGCAGGAGGAGGGTGGAGTTTGCTGCAGAATGAGGAGAAACCGCAATATTTTTATGGTCGTGTCGAAAGGAGGAAGTTCGGTGTGACAAGTGTTGTGATGCTGGTGGCAGATAAGAGCTCGGGGCTGAAATTCGGAGCTGCCGGACTCTGCTGGTGGCTGAGGGAGGGGACTCCGGGGTCCGATTTGGGTGCTGCCATTGATTCTCCTCGTGCTCCAGGCGGAGCTGCCAGCCCTGGATCCTTCTCTCCGGCTGGAGCTGCTCCTTTGCTCCAGAGCTCCCCAGGGTGACGGGGGTGACAGCTGGCCGGAGCCACCCCCAGCAGGGCACAGCACAAACGGGGCCAAATCGGGCAATTCCGGCTTTATCCCCGAGCTCTTTGGAGCTGCAGCTCTGCTCTGCTGCTTTCCCCAGGAAAATGAAACCCGGGGGTGATCCCTGTGCCTCCCTCCCTGCTCAAACCTTCCTCTCCCCTCGGTGCCCTCGGGGCTGGCCAGGTGTGCGAGGAGCAGAAGTGTGAGGAGGAGGTTTTCCCGCTGGCCATGAACTACGTGGATCGTTACCTGTCCTCGGTGGCCGTGCAGAAGAACCACCTGCAGCTGCTGGGAGCTGTGTGCATGCTGCTGGCCTCCAAGCTGAGGGAAACCATGCCCCTGACCGTGGAGAAGCTCTGCATCTACACCGACAACTCCATCACCCCCCAGGAGCTGCTGGTAACCCCCCAGTGCCCAAACCCTGCCCTGCTGGTCCCAGCCCTCTGCTCCTTGGGGGGTTTTTCCATCCTCTTCATGCTGGGGAGCAGGATTGTCCCCTCCTGGTTGTGGAGGAAGTTTCCTGTGCCATTGCTGGGCTGTCACTCTGAGTTGTCACTCCAGTGACATCTCCAGGGCTCCAAGCTCTGGGTCAGGCAGTTCTGATGCCCCCTCCCAGTGCCCAAATCCAGCTTGGCATCTCCTGCTCCTGTCCCCTGATCCCATCCCTCTGCATTCTCCTCATCCTTGGGGAGGTTTTTCCATCCTCTCTGTGCTGGGGAGCAGGATTGTCCCCTCCTGGTTGTGGAGGAAGTTTCCTGGGGCAGTGCTGGGCTGTCACTCTGGGCTGTCACTGCAGTGTCACTCTGGGTCAGGCAGTTCTGGTGTCCCCTGTGCCCCTCCCAGTGCCAAAATCCTGCTTGGCATTGCCTGCTCCTGTCCTGCTGATCCCATCCCTCTGCATTCTCCTCATCCTTAGGGAGGATTTTCCATCCTCTCCGTTCTGGGGAGCAGGATTGTCCCCTCCTGGTTGTGGAAGTTTCCTCTCCCAGCACTGGGCTGTCACTCTGGGCTGTCACTCTGAGTTGTCACTCCAGTGTCACTCCAAGGCCCTGGGTCAGGCAGCTCTGCCTCCCTCCAGCTGCACAAAGTGGGGAATGTGGGAGATTTCCAGCAGGAAAAATGGGATTTTGGGTGCAGTGTGAAGCAGCAAAATGAGTGTGAGGGATTTCTGAGCTGGGGCTCACCTGGGGAGGTCACTTGGTGCTCCAGGGTGGTGGGAACGAGTGGAATTCCTGCTCCGCCCCAACATTTCTCATCCTACACCCAGAAAATTCCCTCCTGAGGCTCTGAAAGGCCAGAGGTTCGCTGATGGTGTCTGATAAAAGCTCCAAACTGATGGTGTCTGATAAATATCCAAACCTTTGAGCTCAGCTCAGCCATGAAGGAGGAAATGGGAGAAAAACCCTTTTTTTGGGGCCTCAGGAGGGAAGAGTCACCTCCCCTCGGTGACAGAACATCCCTGGGGACCCTCAGCCTCCGAGAATTTCTCAGGGTTACTCATCCCCGAGCTCAGAAACTCTGGGTTTTTTTGGGGTGGGGTGATCTGAGTGTGATCTGTGCCCCAGGTGGGCAGAAGGAGAACCCCCAGAACTTTCAGGGGTGACTCCAGGGCAGTGCTGGGAACTGCAGAGCTCTGAGCTGAACCCGGTTTTTCCCAAGGCTGGGGAAAATCCCCTCCCCTCCAGAGCCCTCTGCCTGCACTCATTAGTGGGTGCTGGTTGCCTTAATTAGCCCTCAGGAGCTGATGAGCTGAGGGATGGGAATGCCCACAGGAAAACTCCTTTTTCCCTGTCCCCATCCCTGAGGGGCATCACAGCCACTCCTGGTGCCTCCTGCAGCACTCACTTTGTGGCTTGGCTTTAATTCTGATTTCTGTGCTGAGTTCTGGTGAGGATTTGCTGCCTCCAGCTCCATCTTGAGCAGGCAGAGCATCCCTGGAGATTCCCCCTCATTCCCAGGTTATTTCCTGCTGATTTTCCCTGCTCCTTCCTCTTGGGAGCTGAGGATGGAAGAGGAAAACTCCGTTCTCTGTTCTGGGTGTGACAAAACCCCAAATGTGCTCCCAGTGGGAGGGCTGGGTGTCCCTGTCCCCCTGTCCCCCTGTCCCTGTCCCATCCCAGCTGCAGTCAGACATTCCCTGCCCTTGGCCCAGCTCTGCCTGGAGGATTTTTGGCAGCACCAGGACTCTGCTCACCTGGGCAGAGCAGGGAAGGCTCTGGGAATTT
>VZDJ01000224.1:39905-69464 GCA_008694505.1 Cyanoderma ruficeps
CAAAAAAAAAAAAAACAAACCCAAAAAAAGGACATTCCCAGCTTGAGGATTCCCTCCTGCTCTGGGGTTTGTGGGGCAGTCACAGCCCCACAGGCAGCTCTGTCCCCTTTGCTGGGTTGTCCTGGGAGCCTGGACATCAGCCTGTCCCCTTGGCAGTGGGGAAGGGACTGGGAATGGTGTCCCTGCCGTGGATTTCCCCCCTTGGCAGTGGGGAAGGGATTGGGAGTGGTGTCCCTGCCGTGGATTTCCCTCTGTTCCTGCTGCTCCCTGCTCTGCTTTTCCCTCTGTCCCTGCTCTGCTTTTTCCCCCTCTGGGCTCTCTTTGCAAAGCCAGGAGTGTCCAGGGCTAATCCCTGCAAAGAAGAATCCACATTTTTCCCGCTCCCTCCTCCGAGCTCTGCTCCCAGCTCTTGACAATTGTCCCACGCTCACAAATTTGGGGACGGCCCCTCTTCCCTTCTCTGGAGCCTGCTGAGCCATCCCGTAACGCCGTGTCCTGGCTGACCCCACAGCACTGGGAGCTGCTGGTGCTGGAGAAGCTCAAGTGGGATCTGGTGTCGGTGATCGCCAACGATTTCCTGCCCCACATCCTGCACCGCCTGCCGCTGCCCGCCGGCAAGGCCGACCTGGTCAAGAAACACGCCCAGACCTTCATCGCCCTCTGCGCCACAGGTGGGTGCTGGGCCGGGCCCAGGGGTGCTGACACGGCTGGGGATGGGTGCCCTGCGTTTTTTGGGAGCTGGGTGCTTGCCTTCGTGGCAGTCAGAAGTGGGGAAGTGCTCCTGGGGGCTCTTAGAGGGGCCGTGTGGTGGAGCACAGCCTCTTGTTGTGCCTGTGGGAAGGTGTCCAGGGCTGAATCCCAACTTTTCCCAGCCTCTCCCTCACTCTCTGCAGCCCCCTCATCCCAGAGCTCCTCCTCAAGGCCTGGCCCTGCTGCTCAGCCTGTTCCAGGCTCCTCCATCCCCCAGCTCCATCTCCCCGCTCCATCTCCTCCATCTCCTCCTCCATCTCCTGCTCCATCTCCTCCGTCTCCTTCTCCATCTCCTCGCTCCATCTCCTCCATCTCCCCACTCCATCTCCTCCATCTCCTCCATCCCCCAGCTCCATCTCCTCCATCTCCCCGCTCCGTCTCCTCCATCTCCCCACTCCATCTCCCCATTCCATCTCCTCCATCTCCTCCATCTCCCCGCTCCGTCTCCTCCATCCCCCAGCTCCATCTCCTCCATCTCCCCACTCCATCTCCCCCATCTCCTCCATCTCCCCACTCCATGAGGATCTCCCGGGGGATGACCCCTCTCCCCAACCCCTCCTGCCCCCTCACTAACGGCTCCTTTCCCCCCCGGGTGTCCCTGCCGGCTGCAGACTACACCTTTGTCATGTACCCGCCCTCCATGGTGGCCACGGGCAGCATCGGGGCCGCCGTGCACGGGCTGGGCCTGGCCCCGGGCGGCGGCGGCGGCGAGGCCGTGACGGAGCTGCTGGCCGGGATCACGGGCACCGAGGTGGTGAGTGCCCCCCGGGCCGGCTGGGAGTCCCCCTGCCCCTCACAGGAGGACCTTGCCACCAGAGTGGGGCAGGTGTCCGGGGAGGGGACAGAGGGTTTTGGCTCTGGAGGTGTCACGGAGGGACCTGGATGGGGCCTTGTGTCACCTGCTGCGGGTGGGGCTGCCTGAGGGGGGGTGTGGGGAGGGAGGGCTTGGGATGGAGTGGTCGTGGTGGTGGTCAGCCCGGGGATGGAGTGGCCATAGTGATGGTCAGCCCTGCGTGGAGTGGTCATGGTGATGGTCAGCCCGGGGATGGAGTGGTCATGGTCCTGGTCAGCCCAGGGATGGAGTGGTCATGGTGATGGTCAGCCCGGGGATGGACTGGCCGTGGTGATGGTCAGCCCGGGGATGGACTGGCCGTGGTGATGGTCAGCCCGGGGATGGACTGGCCGTGGTGATGGTCAGTTTGGGGATGGAGTGGCCATGGTGATGGTCAGCCCGGGGATGGAGTGGCCATGGTGATGGTCAGCCCAGGGATGGAGTGGCCGTGATGATGGTCAGTTTGGGGATGGACTGGCCGTGGTGATGGTCAGCCCTGGGATGGAGTGGCCATGGTGATGGTCAGTTTGGGGATGGAGTGGCCGTGGTGATGGTCAGCCCAGGGACACAGGGCTGACCAGAGGCCCTTCCAGCCCCTGCTCTCCTGGGATCCCGTGGGATTGAGCTGTTCAGGCAGGGCTGCCCCGGCCTGAGGAGCCCCGGGGGCTGTGGGCGATCCCGAACACGGCCCCGGGCAGGGCTCAGAGCCTTTGAGAGGCCACACAAAGGGCAGGATCCGCTCCCTGCCCGGGCAGGTGTTGCAGGATCGTGTTCTCGGGCTGGGGACAGGGACAGGGACACGCCGGGCTGGCATCTGCTCCCCTCCGGGTCCGGTTGCAGGGGGTGGGGAAAGGGGGGGCTGGGACATGAAACCTTCCAGGTTTGGGGACAGCAGGACAGGGTGGGGGGTTCTCCAGCCCCTCCACCACCCTGGGAGCAGGGACAGGGATCCTTTGGGCTCTCTCACTCCAGTCAGGAGCTTTTCCTCTGCCCTTTGATCCCCTCCCCTGCCCAGGTCAGTTACATTCCCCTGACAGGACCTGGACCAGGGCTGGGCGTGGCTGCCACCAGGCTTTGTCCGGGCGGGAGGCTCCCCATTCCCGTCCCTTTGTGCAGATGGAATTTTGTTGTTGTTGTTGTTCTCTCTCTTTTTTTAAAGAGAGAATCGGTGCAGCCACCTGCTCCCAGCCTGCTCCGGGAGGTCGGGGCTGTGCCGGGAACAGGTGGGAAGCAGGGAGAGTTCTGTGCAGGGAGAGGAGCTGAAATGGAGCCCAGCACCCTCCTGTCCCCTCCTGTCCCCTCCTGTCCCTCCCCAGCATCTGCTGTGTCCCCTGCCCAGGTGTGTGGGGTGCCTCGCAAACATGGCAGCTCCTCCTGGGGATGTGTCCACAGAATTTTGGGAGAGCCCCTGGGCTCGGCCTCCCCCACCCCTAGTGCTGCTGCTTCTCCCTGAGCATGTCCCCAGGCTGTGCCTCAGTTTCCCCTCTGTTGGAGCCGTCCCCTTCCTGGGCAGTGCTGGGGCTGCAGGGCTGGGCCAGCTCTGGGGCCAGTGGGGGCCTGGCTGGGTGTGGCCATGGTGGCTTTGGGTATCTCAGCCAGAATGGCCAGTGGGGAACTGGGAGAGCCTGGGATGGACTGGCCACAGTCATGGACTGGCCACAGGGATGGACTGGTCATGGTGATGGAGAGCCTGGGATGGACGGACAGCCCGGAGATGGTCATGGACAGCCCCTGTCCAGGTGTCCTTGGTGACAGAGAGCCACTGTCCAGGTGTCCATAGTGATGGACAGTCCCTGTCCAGGTGTCCTTGGGGACAGACAGCCCCTGTCCAGGTGTCCATAGTGACACACAGCCCCTGTCCAGGTGTCCGTGGTGACACACAGCCCCTGTCCAGGTGTCCGTGTCCCCCGGGGCCGGGGCAGGAGGAGGCTGCACTGACAGGAAGCCCCGGGGAAGGGGAGCCGGGGAAGGGGAGCCGGGCGTTGCTATTTTGGCTCGCCACATCCTCTGTCAGTTTCTAAGAACCCCTGGCGGATTCCTGGTAAGAGATTTCGGGGTGTGACAATGTCCCGTGAGGTGCAAACTGTCACCGGGCTGGGCTGGGCTGGGCTGTGCCCCGGAGTGTCCGAGTGGGAGTTTCCTCCTCTTGGTTACAGCTCGTGGGGGAAAAACCAGAGCGGGGTTTGCATTTCTGGCAAGTGCTGCCGCTGGTGGCAGCCCCCTCTGCCTTCCTGTGCCTGTCCCCCAGCTCTGGGTCCCCTGGGGGGTGTCACGGAGGGGACAGGAGGGTGAAAACCTTGTGAGAAGCTCGGGAGCCGCAGCATCGTTCTCCCAGCGTTGGATGGGTGAATTTTGGGTCAGGGAGGGTCCTGCTGCCTCAGGGGCACCCAGCAGAATTCCTGCGCCCAGCTCTGCTGCAGGACCACCCCGAGCTCCGGGAGAGCCGTGCTGGAGGCCCTGGGGAGCTGCAGGGGGATCCCTGTCCCAAGGACAGCCACGCTTTTGGGATCGGGGATGTTTGCCCTGCCCTTGTCACGCCCTGGCTCCGGGACTCGGGGAAGCTCTGCCGGACACAACATTCCTGCAGAGCCGGGTCAGCAGGGGGATGGGAGGAGGCCAAGCAGAGCGGGGGGCTTTTCCTGGGGAGAGGGACGAGCTGATGGAGAGAATCTCCTTTCCCTGCGTGTTCAGACACTCGGGGGTCACGGGTGCAGCCCAGCAGCCGCTCTGAGCTTTTCCCCAAGCTCCCAGCCCCGAGGAGCAGGGCTGTGATGCCCCCTGTGCCTTTCCCTGTTGCAGGACTGTCTGAAGGCCTGTCAGGAGCAGATCGAGGCAGCCTTGGCCGAGAGCCTGAAGCAGGCGTCCCAATCCCAGCAGGAATTCAGCGCCAAGACGGCGGCGTACGGGGGCAGCCAACCCACCAGCACCCCCACGGACGTCACCGACGTCAACCTGTGACCGAGTGTCCCTTCCCCAGAGCTCCCTGGACACCCCCAGCCGGCTGCATCCCCCCCCCCCGCCCACCCAGCACCTCCCAGGGGCCCTTCCCAGGCCGGGAATGTGGAGCTGGATCCACACTCGTAGCTGCTGCAGGTGGCCGGGGGGGAGTGAGCCGGGTGGTGCCAGGGCAGGGCAACGCTGGGCACGGGGAGCAGGAGCCTGGATGAAGTTGGAATTGTTTCTGTGTTGGTGTTCCCCTGCTCTCCGGGGTGTTCACGGTGACTTCCAGCCCCGTGAGGGACAAAAATCACGGAGAGCCGAAGCCCTGCGGGACCCGAATCCTCGTCACCTCCTGCGGGGCTCGTGGAGCAGCTGCTCGGTGGCCCCTCGGTCCCCATCGCTTGGTGCCACATCCCCAGAGCTCCTCCAGGGGGAAGTTGTGCAGCTGCTTCTGCTTGGAGAGGAGCCGCGCGGGGCTTGTTTGGTTTTTTGCTGTTGGACGTGGGATTTTGGGGACGCTCTCCCCGTCCGGGGATGAGTTCAGGGTCGGGCGCCGTCCCCTCCCACGGAAGCTGCTTAATTTATTGTTCACTGCTGGGAAACCGGGGAGGGAGGAGAGCTGGCGTTCCTCGGGGTGGAGCCCGGACACCGCTCTCCTCTCCTTCCCAAAAAAAAAAAAAAAGTGCCTTCCCCTTTCGCCCCTCCCCTGGCTCCCTGGGCGGTGGGAGACTCCCCTCGGAGAGTTGGTTGGTCCTTTGGTAGCTTAGGCATCAGACTAGGATTTAAGGAAAACCTTTGAATGTGCTGCTATAGTCTGGGATGCATCATCTGCACTCTGCCAGGGCAGGGATTTCGGGTCAGGCTCAGGAGGGGGCTGCCTTCACCCACCTGGATCCGAGCTGCCTCCCGAGAGGGTGGGAAAACTTTGCTGCGCACTTGAGTTGGAAAAAAGCAATTACTGCCTTTTTTTTTTTTGTATTGTTGTTGTTGATCCTGTTAGTTTTTTATAAAAATTGTTGTTAAAAAAAAGAAAAGAAAAAAAAAATAATGCTGCTTTTTCTATGAGAAAACCATTACAGAGTGGAATTAACTAGGAGAAGGCAGAGATTTCACAGGGATGGGAGGCAGATGCTGCTGCTGCTGCTGCCTGGGGATTTCTGGACGTGTGGCTGTTGTCCTCCCGTGGGGGAATGTGGAGGAGAGGAGGTAAAAATCTCCCTCTCTGGATGCCAACAGCCACACAAAAATCCGGCGGAAAAAGGTGGGGCTGCTGCTCCTCCCCGAGGCCGCCTGGTCCGGAAACCCACGGCCAGCAGGAGGGCTGGGACAGAGCCTGGCTGTGCAAAAGGAAATGTGTTTGTTTCTTTATTTTTTTTTTTAAAATATATATCTATATATATATATAAATGAGGTTTTTAATTTAAGAGTAAACTGGTTTGGTGTTCACTCGCATGAGTCCCGCTGCTGGGAGAGCCGGAGAACCCCGTGATGTTGCAATAAAATATTTTAAACAAAAAAAAAAAACCCAAAAAAAACCAAAACAACAAACCCCAGTGACTCAAGGGTTTCCCTTCCCTGCGCCGTTCCAAGGGTGGGGTTTGGATCTTTCCCCTGGTGTGAGGGGATCCCTTGGGAGGATCCAAGGATGGAATGGGGAGAGGGCAGGCAGGACCCTGAGGGACACCCGGGGCAGGTCAGGGATGGTGATGGAGCCAAACACCTTCCTGCAGGTGAGGTGCCCCTGCAGCAGAGGCAGCACCTTCTCCCCGGCAGGATGGAGTTGATGGGCACTGCAGCAGCTCCGGTGGTGGCAGGAGAGTGCCGGGTGCTCTGTGCCTCTCGTGCTCATCAGCCTCTGCCTCCTCTAACACAAGATAAAATCAGGAAGTCACAAAGAGGCTGTGGTGTGTGGGGACCAGCTCTGGGAGGGGACCTGGCACAGCAGGGGCTCCTCTCCGTGGCCCAAAGCTGCAAGGCACAGGGCTGGCGGTGACAGTGGCAGCAGGGCCCAGGGAACTGCAGCCTCGTGGGAAAGTCCCCCCTGGGTTTTCCAGCAGAGGTGACACTTGGGCACAGTGCCAGGAGCAGGCCAGGCAGGTGGCCTCATGGCCAGGTGAGGACGGTGGCCCTGTGGCTTCAGGAAGTAAATCCTGGGGTGCTTTGAGTGTTTGGGAAAATCCCTGGGCAGGGAGTTCCAGAAGCTGGTGGGGATGGGGACAGGCTGGATCACGGCGGGCAGACCCAGCCCTGACTGACACGGCTCTGGTTTTATTTCCAAGTACAGGAACAGGCCAAAGTGTCCCAGGGCTGGTGGCAGTGGTGGCACAGGGGCTGCCCTGCCCCGTGACAGCAGCACAGGGCGCTCAGTCCGGCTCTGTGGGCACAGTCTGTTCCCAGTTCCTCCCCCAGTGGCATCCCGGGCTCCAGCCTTCCCCTGCTCACTCCATGGCCGCCGCCTGCTCCCCTTCCACGTCCCTGGTCTTGGAGTTCATCAGCTCCCGGCGGATCTCGGGCGAGAGCTGCGGGTGGCTGTGGAACTTGAGCAGCTCCAGCAGAGCCTCCTTCTGCTCCGAGGACAGGTCCTCCTTGTAGCGCTGGGCCAGGGCCAGCAGGCTCTGGTGCCACAGCACGGGCAGCGGGCGCCGCTCCGTGCGGAAGGCCAGGAAGTGGAAGACCAGGGCGTCCAGCACGCGGAAGGGCAGCGCGTACTTCTTGTCGATGAGCAGGCGCAGGAAGATGCTGTTGGCCCCGCTGTACTGCATCTCGGCCAGCTTCAGCAGCGCCGCGCTGCGGGAACGCGCCCATCAGGGACGGGATCAGGGACGGCCAGGGGACGGGGACATGGGACACGGGAGAGGTGAGGGGACAGGGACATGGGAGGGGTGAGGGGACAGAGGACAGAGCCATGGAGACATGGGAGAGGTGAAGGGGTCAGGGGACACAGACATGGGGACACAGGAGAGATGTGGGAACAGGGACTTAAGGACACAGGAGAGGTGAGGAGACAGGGACACGAGGACAAGGGAGAGGTGAGGGATCAGAGGACAGGGACACAGGAGACATGAGCGATCAGGGGATGGAGCCATGGGGACCTGGGAGGGGCTTAGAGTCAGGACACAGGGACACAGGAGAGGTGAGGGGCCAGGGGACAGGGACATGGGGACCAGGCAGGGGCTCAGGGTCAGGGCATGGAGCCACAGGGACTGAGGAACAGGCACGGGGGGCTCTGGGTCAGGGGACAGAGCCATGGGGACAGAAGAGTGGCCACAGGGTCAGGGGGGCTGGGTTGAAGTCGTGGGGACCAAGGAAAGGGCATGGAGGGCCAGGCTGGAGCCACAGTGACCACGGATGGAGCACAGAGTCACGGGGGCTGGAGCCATGGGGACAGAGGTGGGGCCAGGCAGGAGCCTTGGGGACAGCTCAGAGACCACGGAGCTCAGGGGGGACCAGACAAGAGCCACAGGGACCAAGGAAGAGGCAGAGCCAAAGCCACGGGGATGGAGGATGGAGCTTGGGGACCAAGGAGGGACCACAAGAGCTTCTCCTCCAGGGACCCTGGGAAAGCTCTTCCCCCCCAGCCCCTCAGGGCCTCACCTGGAGTGCAGGACGGGGATGGAGCACTTGGTGAGGATGCTGCCGATGATGATGGCCTCCCTGAGCGTGCACGTGCCGGACTCACACAACGGGATGAGGATCCCTGGGGACAGTCAGGCAACAGCCACCTTCATCCACAACCCAGGGGCTCAGCCCCTTCTCCCTCAGCCCTGGGGGTCAGCAGGAGAGGGGCAAGCACAGGGCAGCTTTGACAGGACAGGCTGCCCTGAGCTCCGTCCCATGGGCCGGGGACAATCCCTGGGCTTGGGGACAATCCCTGGGAATCACCACTCCTGCAGCAGCAGCTGGGGGGTCCCTGCCATGCAACAGCCCCTCAGGCCCCCAGCCAAGCCCCAGAGGAGACCCTGCAGGAGCCCTACCCTTGAACCAGGCCGCTGGCTTGAACAGAGCCTTCTTCAGAGCCATGTACAGGTGGAAGTTGAGCCGCTTGTACTCGGCGATGTCGTCGCGGATCCGCGGCAGCAGCACCAGGTTGTAGAACCGCTGGGCCATCCTCTCCTTCAGGTTGGAGGAAAATATCCTGGCAACAGCAAAGCGTCAAGGGGTGGATGAGAAGAGGAGGCCAGACGGGCAGGTTGGTGTTTGGTAAATCTGACTCCGGTTACGGGTTAAAAAAGCCAAAAATCCCAGGCCAGAGGGTCCCTGAGGTGACCTTACCTGGTGGCCTGGTACATGGCAGCAGCTGTCCACGTCTCTGGCTCAGTGATGTAGAGGATCTGCTCCCAGTTGGACAAGGCAGGAATGATTTTAAATGCCTTGGGGAGCTTCCCGCTCCTGTACTTGGACAGCACCTTCAGAGACAGGGACACGGGCCAGGCCGTGACTGGGGGCAGCGACAGCAGGGACACGAGCTGACAGCAGGGACACGAGCACACTGTCCCCTCCCTCAGCACCTCAGGGGGTGGCTGCGGGTTTTGGCCTCACCTCCCTGACACCCCTGTAGACCTCCAGGACACGGGGGTCGAGCTGGGGCATGGGGCAGCCCGAGATCTCCGACAGCGCCGTCTCCACCTCCGTCTGCTTCTCGGTGATCTTCTCCATGATGATATCGGCCAGGGTGCGCCTGGGGCAGGGACAGCGTCAGTGTGGGACCAGGGAGGGCTGGCAGGGGACAGGAGTGAGTCCAGGGCTGACAAGGGAGGCGGGCGAGTTGGGGTCTGCGCAGGGCCGACATGGGACCAGAGGGACAATCGGGGATGGCAGGGGGATGACACGGGACGGGGGTGAGCTGGGGGCTGATGTGGGACGGAGATTAAGTCGGGGTCTGAGACAGGACATGGGGCGAACCGGGGGTCGCATGGGGCTGACACCGGGCAGGGCAGGGTCGGGGTCCGTGCAGGGCGGCGGCCTCCGCCCCGGTGCAGCCCCGTCCCCACCTCAGCGGCGGGTTCTTGTTCATGAACATCTCGATGGCCTTCTCGTCCTCGGGGTCCACCTCCACCTCCCCGCCGTAGTCCCCGCTCCGTCCCGCGGCCGCCGCCGCCTTCTCCAGTGAGGGCCACTCCTCATCATCCTCCGAGTCCGAGCCGGGCCCTGCGGGGAGCGGCGCCGGCTCAGCCCGGGGCCTCGCACCCTCGGGGGTCCCGGAGGATCCCGGGGAGGGTTACCGGGGGGCTCACCGAGAAGGGCGCTGCGCTGCCGGGGGGCTGCGGGCGCTCCGGGGCCGTGCTCGGCCTCCAGCTCCTCCTGCTGCCGCCGCGCCTGCTCCAGGATGCGCCGGGACAGCCGCGCGTCCACGAACTCGTCCCCGCCGCCATCCCCGCCCTGCTCCTCCGCCCCGCCGGGCCCTCCGCGCTTCCCCCGCGCCCGCGGGGCCGCGTCCTGCAGGATCTGCTCGGCCAAGGGCAGCGCCGGGGCCGGGCCGGAGCCCCGCGCCCGCCGGGCCTTGGGCATCGCGGCGGAACCGGGGGACCGCCGGGTCCGGACACCGGGCACCGACACGTGGGGTCTGTCCCCGCCTGTTCCGGGGCCGCTCCGCCTCTTCCCGGCGCCGCTGGCCCCGCCCGTTCCGGTGGCGGCACCGGCACCATGGGGGTCACCTGGTGAGCGCGGGGGGCTCCGGGACGGGTCCGGGGTGCGGGGGAGAGCACCGGGAGCGGCTCCTGGAACGAGGGGAGAGTACCGGGAGCGGCTCCTGGAACGGGGAGACGGCACTGGGATAGACTTCTGGAATGGGGGGCGACAGTGGGACACACTCCCGGAATTGCGGGGGCAGCACCGGGATGGCTCCCGGCGGGGACAGCCCCGGGGACACGGGGAGGATGCCCAGGCGGAGGGCGCGGAGCGGTCCCGGGGACACGGGGAGAATGCCCGGGCGGAGGGTGCGGGTCAGTCCCGGGGACACGGGGAGAATGCCCGGGGCGGCGGGCGGCGGTGCCCCGGTGGGTCGGTGAGCCCCGGTGGGTGTCGCAGCGTGTCGCAGGTGCCGGTGGCCGAGGGCAAGAGCGTGCAGCAGACGGTGGAGCTGCTGGCGCGGCGGCTGGAGGCGCTGGGCGCGGACAAGCAGGGGACGTTCGGCGTGGACTGCGAGACTTATCACACCGCGGCCGCCCTCGGCACACAGGGTCAGCAGGGCCGGGGGGCAACGGGGCCAGCCCTTCTCCGAGCTCCTCTTTCCCTTTTCCTTCCTGTCCTTCTCCTCCTTTTGCTTTTCTTCCCTGTTTCCTTCTCCTTCCCCACCTGACCTGGAGGTGTTTGAGGAGGTGCCTGGATCTGATGCTGGTTGATGTGGTTTACAGTGGCAGTGCTGAGGGTCTCTTCCACCTTTCATTAGTCTGTGATTCTACAATTCCTTCTTCCTTTTCCCCTTTCTCCTTTTCCTTTCCCCTCTTCCCCTCCTTTTTTCCCTTTTCCCTTCTCCCTCCTCCCCGTGGATCCCCACATCCCTTCCAGGCACTGATGTGCTGTACACCACGGTGGCACTGAGCCCACGCAGCCCTGGCTCTGCTCAGCCGTTATTCCTGGCCAGACCCATTGGAATCTTCCAGAGCAGCTTTTTCCTGCTTTTTTGGCAGCTGGAGCTTGGAGGAGAGGCCGAGGCCAGGCTCTCTCCAGGGCAGTGGGTGGGAGGTGGGTGCTCCTGGAGTTCTCGCTCCGAGCCACGCTGGTGTTTTCTCCTGGAGCTGCCGAGGATTTCTTTCTTTTTCCCCCGTAAATCTCCAGAAGGAAACCCAAGCTCTTCCCTGAATGGATACCACAACAAACACGTGAGGATCTGGAGTTAAAGCGAGGAGGGCAGAGGCGGGAAGAGGAGCTGCTCTGAGGCAGGAACGTTGGTTTTCCAGCCCGGCTCCCTCGCTGTCGTTGCAGGGCAGACGGGGAAGCTGATGTACGTCATGCACAACTCCGAGTACCCCCTGAGCTGCTTCGCCCTCTTCGAGAACGGGCCCTGCCTCGTGGCCGACGCCAACTTTGACACGCTCATGGTGAAGCTCAAGGGCTTCTTCCAGAACGCCAAGGCCAACAAGATCGAGAGCCGCGGCACCCGCTACCAGTACTGCGACTTCCTGGTGAAGCTGGGCACCGTCACCATGGGCCCCAGCGCCAGGGGCATCTCCGTGGAGGTGAGAGCCCCTGGGAAGGGCAGGGAATGCCTGGATAGGCAGGGAAATGCCACGGGAGAAGCTGGAGGAGGAAGGTTTAGGGGTGAGCTAATGGAGGGCGTGTGAAGCCAGCCAACAGGGAAGGTGCAGAGAGGTTTATTTGTTTATTTATGAGGGTCTGGAGTGCCAGGAAGAAGTGGGAATGGCTTCACACTGCCAGAGGGCAGGGATAGATGGGCTGTTGGGAAGAAACTCTTCCCTGTGGGGGTGGGAATAGAATTCCCAGAGAAGCTGTGGCTGCCCCTGGATCCCTGGCAGTGTCCAAGGCCAGGTTGGACACTGGGGGACAGTGGAAGGTGTCCCTGTCCTGGATGAGCTTTACTTTTACTGTGACCTTCCCCAAACTGTTCTATGGTTCTATAATTCCCTGTCCTGTCTGTGTCCCAGTCATGCTGCTGCTTTGGATCTCCTCTCCCAAGGTTTAATCCAGGCACTGCTGTCCCTGCAGTGGGAATCCCTGCAGGAATGCCATCCAGATAAAAAGCTGATTAAATTCCAGCTGCACAACACCAGCACCATCCTGCAGGTTAACCAGCGTGGCAAAGGGATAAAACAACCTCTCCAAGGCTAATTCCATGCTGATTTGGAGCTTGCTGTCCTTCCCTTTGCATTTTACCTTCCCTTCCCTTTGGAAAGGGTCTCTTGCATGTTCCTGTCTTATTTACGTTTACCCATCCTTGTTAGATGCTGAATATTTTGGGGTGTTTCTGTGAAAAGCCTTCCCTGCAGGGCAGCTCCGAGGCTGTGGGGATGTGTTTCCAGATGGAATTCTGCCCCTGCTGTCACCTCCAGGGGGTCTGGCATGTGTTCCCAGATGGAGCAGTATCCTTGCCACCAGCTCCAGAGGGTCTGGGGTGTGTTCCCAGGTGGAATTCTGCCCCTGCTGTCACCTCCAGGGGATCTGGGCTGTGTTCCCAGATGGAATACTGTCCTTCCTGCCAGCTCCAGTGCTGTGGGATGTGTTCCCAGGTGCAATTGTGCCCCTGTCACTGGCTCCAGCGCTGTTTCCCAAATGGAATTCTGCCTCTGCTGTCACCTCCAGGGGATCTGGGCTGTGTGCCCACGTGGAATAGTGCCCAACTGCAGGGCTGTGTTCCCAGGTGGAATTCTGCCCCTGTCAGCAGCTGCAGGGCTGTGGGCTGTGTTCCCAGGTGGAATACTGTCCCAGCTGCAGGGCTCTGGGATGTCTTCCCAGGTGGAATTCTGTCCCTGTCAGCAGCTGCAAGGCTCTGGGCTGTGTCCCCAGGTGGAATACTGTCCCAAGGGTCTCTCTGGGTGTGTCCCCAGGTGGAATACTGTCCCAGGGCTGTGGGCTGTGTCTCCAGGTGGAATACTGTCCCAAGGCTCTGTCTGGGTGTGTCCCCAGGTGGAATACTGTCCCAAGGCTCTGTCTGGCTGTGTCCCCAGGTGGAATACTGCCCCTGTGTGATCGCCAATGACTGCTGGAACCTGCTGATGGAGTTCATGCAGAGCTTCATGGGCAGCCACGTGCCCGGGATCCCGTCGGTGTTCGGCTCCAAGCACGACAGCGCCTACAGCCCCGGGGACACCATGGTGCAGTACATGGAGCTCTTCAACAAGATCCGCAAGCAGCAGCAGGTGCCCGTGGCTGGCATCAGGTGAAGAGGATTCCCTGGATTCCATCCTGCCTGGATCAGGAGTTCCTCCAAAATGTGGCCACAGGGGTTTTTTTTGGTTTTTTTTTTTCCTTCTTGATCTTTGCCGTGTCAAAGTTTCCCGCTGCCGTGTGTAGTTCTGGGCGTCCTCCACGGTTTGGGATTATTGGTTCTGTGGTTCTTTGGACAGTTTTTCCTGCAGGGAATCGCTGTTTGTCCACAGGGAAGAGAGAAATTCCAGCCAAAAGCAAGGGCAGAGCTTTTGAGACTACAGAAATCTCTTAAATTTCTATTTTTTTATAACCACATCGCCATTCTGTTGTATCTCATCCCAATAAAACGCTGGATTTTGGGAGGAGAAGGAGGAAGAGGAGGAGTCCCTGCACAGTGAGGGTTGTGCTGGTTTGTGTTGTTTATTTACAAGAGTCTTCCCTTGGATTTGCTTCAAGAGCTTTATGCCCCAAAAGCAAACATTTCCCTGTGGAAAAAAAAAGCCAGGAATTCTCACATTTTCCAGTTCCTGGCACGTTCTTACCTTGCCTTCATCCTCTGTAGCTGATGGGAAGGTCAAAATCTCCTGCCTCTCAATGAAGGCTCTGGATAAATTAAAAAATAAAATAAATAAGCCTGGCAGGAGCTCTGTCAGGCGCTGAGAGAATTCCAGCTGTTTTATCCCATTGTTTTTAAGGTAGGTAATAAATATCCTGTCCCTGCACACCATTTGAGGAATCCTGATGGCTTCAGATTCCATGGAATAAGGAAGGATTTGGGCAATAACGGCCAGAAATTCGTTGTAATCACTTCAATATATTTTTTTTCCTTTATATTCCTGGGAAGGCACCATTGTTCCAGAAAAAATATTGTTGGTTCCTTGCCCAGACAGGTCTGAAGAGGAAACAGAAATAATTTGTCTTAAACAGGTTTGTTTTTTTTTTCTGAAGCAAAAAGCTAAAATCAGCTGTTTCGTGGCTTGATTTTCTGGCTGAGAACTGTTGGGGTTTTTTCTAAACATAATTCTCTGATTATCATTTATACCTGGAAACCTAATTAACTGATAGAGTGCTCAGCGCTTTTACTTGTGAGCATTTAATAAATTTAATCAGCGCAGGGCCCAGAAAGGGGTGGTTCACGAGCCACAAGAAATGGCACAATGTCCCCTAAGTGTGGTAGAAATTCCAGCATGCTGATTATACTGAATTTTTTTGCAGCTCTTAGCCTCAGGTTCGTGAGTTGCGTGGTGAAAATTCATTGAACCAGTCCAGTTCCACCTAGTTAAACTGGGAAAACTTAGGGAAACGAACTAGGATTTGTAGGGATGGTTATCCCTGTCCTGTTTCCCATTACAAGCCTTAAGGTTAAAAAAAAAACCAAAAAACAACCCTCTTAATGAGCAGATTAGTCATGGTGAATGTCGGTAATGCTTTGTTAATTCCCGAGGCTGCTCCATAACCGGAGATGTCAAAACTCTGCTCCGTGTGCCTAAAAACCAGGGAAGTGTGTGCTGGAATCCCTGGGGATTCCTGGGGTTTTATTAATACCTTCTGCTGTTCCTGGAGTTCAAAACAAAGGGACCCCCGGAGCCACGTTCTGCCTTTAATTAACCCCTTGACGTCAGCGGGTTTCCAGGGACGTGAGGATGAGGAGGATTTAGTCCTTTATGTCCCAGCAAAGCCCGTTGCTGCATTCTGGGAATGAGGGAATCGGCTGCCCCAAATGGCTCTGCGGCTTTTCGCTCCCTCGAGGGCCAAAAATATTCTTTTTTCCCTGAAAAAAATTCTTCATTTTGCCTGTCAAATCGCAGTTTGGAAGGTTTTGTTTTCTCTCAGGTAGAGGTGGCCACGCTGAGGTCCTGCTCTATCGTGGATCCTTTTATTTTTCTGCTTCTGCACCTCTCAAAATCTTTGTCAGTGAATTGAAGCCTGAGCAAGCGGGAGCAGGGATTTTGGGAATGGAGACCTCACCCTTGCATGGTTTATTATTTATGTTTATTTATTGATACAGGTGATCTTAGCAGGGTGATCTTAGCACTTAGTGCTTCAGTGGCAGAGCCAGTCCCAAGTCTTGCTGCCACCCCAGGGGATTTTTGGGGCTTTTGTTCTGTTCTTGTGCCGTGGCATTTTTTTATTCTCACAAAGAGAGTGAGGATCGTTACTCTCCAGTTTGAATTCTTGGATGTTGCAGGTTCCTTGCAGCTGTGCCAGTGTGGATTTCTGTGCAGGTACAGGGTCAAAACGGGCCAGGCACTGGTGCCACCATCACCTCAGGGTCCCTGTCACCTCAGGGGCCATGTGGGGTGTGACCCCCATTATCTCAGAGCCCTCACCTCATGTTCTCCATCACCTCATGGTCCCCACAGCCCCCCTTGGACCCTTCTCATCACCTCAGGGACCCTTTGGGGTGTCCCCTCACCACCTCAGAGACCCTTTGGGGTGTTTCCTCATCACCTCAGGGTCTCCATCGCCTCAGAACCTCCTTGGCCCCCGCCATCACCTCAGGGACCCTTTGGGGTGCCCCCTCATCACCTCAAAGACCCTTTGGGATGTCCCCCCATCACCTGAGGATCTTCATCACCTCAGAGCCCCCAGAGCCCCCTCCATGGTTTCCCCATCACCTCAGGGACCCTTTGGGGTTCCCCCTCAGGGTGTTCATCACCTCAGAACCTCCTTGGCCCCTCATCACCTCAGGGACTGTTTGGGGTGCCCCCTCATCACCTCAGGGTCTCCCATAGCTCCCCCCTTGGCCCCCTCATCACCTCAGGGACCCTTTAAGGTGTCCCCCCAATTTCCTCAGGGTGTTCATCACCTCAGAACTCCCTTGGCACCCCCCTCACCTCAGGGCCCCCCTGGGGTGCCCCCTCATCGCCTCAGGATCTCCATCTCAAGGTTTCCATCACCTCAAAACCCTCAGAGTCTCCCCCCTGGGCCCCCCATCACCTCCGGGAGCCCCGTGGGGTGCGCCCCCACCATCACCTCAGCACCCCCATCACCTCAGGACCCCCGTGGGGTACCTCCCACCCCACGCCACCCCCTCGGGGGCCCCCGCGCCGCCCCTTTAAGAGCCTCTTTGTCTCCGAGACACCCTTATTTACCCTCCCGTGCCTCAACCGAACTTCGGCCCCGCGATTCACAAAGCCCGGTACGTCACGGGCGGGGGCGGGACTCGAACCCGCGCCGGCCCGCCCCCCCCGGCGCCCATTGAACAGCGCCCCCTGCCGCCTGCGCAGACTCCGTACGCCCCGACACCGCTCCGGCCGCCGCGGCGTACGCTACGCCAGCGGGGTGCGTACGCTACGCGAACAGCGTAAATACCCGCGGTCTTGGCCTGTGTGCCGCGCTGCGCAATTGGCGTAAGCGACGGGGAGGAAGGCGGGTGTTGGCGTTGAGTGACGCGCGCTCCAGCCAATGGAAAGGCGGGGCGGGGCGCGGCGGCCAATGGGCGGGGAGGGGGTGTGGCCGGCCGGGGCGTCTCGCGCTGGGTGACAGCTCGCGCGTGCTGGTGATGGCGGTAAATAAAGGGGACGGGGGGGCGAAGGGGGGGGGACACACACGGGACGCGACCCCTCCTGAGGACAGAGAGGGAGAGAGGGGTGGGGGGATATGGGGGCTGAGGAGGAGGAGAGGAGGGGTCTTTGGTGCCCCCCCTCAAAGGGACCCCCCCTTCCGTGGTGCGGTTGTTCGGCTGAGGCGGACCCCGGTACCCCCCCCTCATCCATCACGGGGGTCGCCGCCTTTGTGTGCGGGCGGGACCCCCGCGCCGGGCTCGGCGGCTCCGCAACTTTCCCTTTGTTGAGGGAACATCCTCCCCTCTCCACGTTCCCCCCCTTCATCCTTGGGATCGAATTCCAAGACATTCCCCCCTTTTATCCTCCCCAAGACCCCCTTCCTAAAATCCCTCATTCCTCCCCTTCCCGGGACCCTCTCCCCGGGACCGTGAGGGGGTGTTTGGGGTCGTGGCTTTGCTGGGAAGGGCTAAAAAAAAATCCCTGAAAAAAACTGCCCTTAAACCTCCGTGCTGAGCGTGATGGAGCGGGGATAGAGCACGAAAACGGGGAAAATCGGTGCGGGTTTGTGTTCATTTAGGAAAAAAAAAAAAACAAACCCCAAAAAGCCGTGCGTTTGTGTTCTCAATAGGAGGAAAGAGCTGAACTTGATCCGGGGAGGGCTTGGGGTCAGCTCCAGGCAGCAAAACTGCTCCAAAATCCCTCTTTTTAAACCTCCAAGAGGGTCCCCCCCCTGCCACGAGGGCTCCCGGATCCACGGGAATCACGGATCAGGGATAACCGAGCCCCTCAAACGGGAATCCAGCGCTGGAAAAGCTGCTAATTTTAGGTAAAAGCGCCCGTTAATCGCTTTACGTAGGGGAACGAGCCTGATCCCTTGTGTCAAAACAGCTCCAGGTCGTGCCGCGTGGAGAAAGCATCCCGTTATCCCGAAATAATCGGAGCTGGGAGAGTGGGAAGTTGTCTTTAGTTCGCGGGAGTTCTTTGCTGTACTTTTTTAGTCAGGGAGAGATGCCTGGAGTCGCTGGGCTCGTCTGCTGTGAAACGATGCAAAAATTCGGTCCTTCCACGCTCCGCTGCCTCGGGGGAGAGATGCTGGTGGAGCCCAGGGAAAGAGGTGGTGATTCCAGGGAAAACTGATGGATTTCAGCCGGGGTTTTTCCTGGAGTTGTCAGTCGTTCTTGTGAGGAAGAAAGGCAGGAACCAGCGGGTTAAAAGGGATGATTTTGGGGAGCTGGAAGCAAAAATGAGGTGTTGGGGAAGGGAGGTGAGAGCTGAGCTGCTGCTGGAGCTGAGGAAAAGTGGTTGGGATGTGGGAATGAGGATGGGAAAAAGAGGTGGAGGATGAGAGGGGATAAACCAGTGGAATTGTGAATTAAAAACTGTGTGGATTCGAGCAACGTGGATTCAACTTGGATTAAATGTGTTGCTGTAAAGTGTTGGGGGCTGCCCCGTGTGGAATTTTCACTGAAATTTGGCTGCTCTGCCCTTGGGCAGCTGCACTTGGGGAGCTCCTGTGGTTTATCCAGGCTCGGAGAGGTTGGGTGATGTTTAAAAACCCAAAAAGGAGAAGGCAACAAAAGCGTTTGGAGGTTTATTTGGTGTTTTTAATTGCCTTGAGAACGGGCTGGGTGCAAATATTTGGGAGTGATGTGCCAAGTGTGAGCAGCATTTGATGTCTCCGAGCTTTCAGCAAACCATAAATGTGCATTTATCCCTCCCCTGATCGTTCTCCCAATGAATACGAGCTGACTCCAAGTGGAAAAGGGTGTTTTGAAGTTGGCAGATTTTGTTTTTTTTCCAGCCTGGAATAACTCTGGGGTTTTTCTGCAAGTTTGGGTTTGGTACAAGAGAATTTCGCTTGTTCAGGAGCGGGGCTTGGACAATAGTCACACATGCAACGGGTTAGGGGGCTAGAAAAGAGCCAAAAAAGCCCAAAGTGGGGATTTGTTTGGCTGTCGTGTGTCCAAGGATTGTTGGGAAGGAATCTCTTGCTGCAATTCCTGCCGAGATTCCGGCTCAGTGTGGTCCGAGGCTTGTGAGGATGGAGAAATTTGGGATCAGCCTCGTGTGCTGGGGCCGGGGGCGGCGTTTGGGTTGGGAAGGGAATGGTGACAATTGCTCAGTGGGGACAGAAAAAGGCACATTCAGGCTCTGGGTGTCTTTTTTTATTTATTTTTCCAGGGGATTTCTTGTGGCTGCTGCAGCTCAGCCCACATCGCAGGCTGCAGGTTGTTTTCCTCACTGCTGAAACACACTCACTCGTTAATTATTATTTTTAAGCAGGCCCGTGTTGTCTCAGCACCTCCAAACACATGATAAGAAGCACTTTCCCAGCACCAAAAGTGGTTTATTCAGTATAAAGGACTTAAAATGTCTTTTAGATCCTGTTTTTCTTGGCCTTTTTTTCCCCTTCGTTCACTGTTGCTGTACTGAAATGTCACAGGGCTTCTGCTGGGACTCGTAAAGTGAAATTTAATGTTTTCTCAGCCCTCAGAAGATGTTAATGGGTTGATTTAGAACAGTTAACAAATGGAAATGCTTCAAAATATTACGAAATTCTAGAAAACACTACAAAATTGAGCTGCTGGTGTGTGTGTGTGTGTGTGGATTCCTTCCTGAGTGTTTTCAGCTTTGGGGAAGTGTGAAAGGTTTTCTGAAGTGGACCCCAGCTCTGAGGCAAAACAAAACTGAGGGCTTTGGTTTAAAATTGTTACAAATAAACAGAGAAATAACAAATGAGTTGTCTGACAACTTTGCCTGTAACTGGGAGCAGTGGTTGAGGTCAGGAGGAATGGGAAGATGAGGCTGTTCCAAAGATTCCCCCTCCAATCCTTTATTTTCTGCAGGAATCCTCTCCGGTGAGAATGAGGAGTTTTCTCACTTTGTTTAAACAACCTTTGTGGTTTTTCAGCTTGAATATTTCATCAAGGGTTGGGTTTGTTGTTGGATTTGGGGTTTTTTTCCCCCCTTTGGGGAACGAAACCTTAGGAGATGTTTTTATCTCAGCAGCCTGATACTCACAAATCCCTTCACCTTTCCCAAACCTCTTCACCTTTCCCAAACCCTTCACCCCAGGCTCTTGTGTAGAAAAAAAAAAGAATTCCCCCTTGAATTCCAGTGAAAGAAAGAGGATCCTCGTTAGTGCGAAACCCTTAATGAGTCTCTGCTCCTAAGGGTGCTGAGCAAATCCAGATTGTTGAACAGAAATCATTGAAAAATCCCTTTCAGAGCTGAGGTGGTGGGTTGATGTTTCCCTGTTGTGCCCACAAATGATCTTCACTTGGGGGTTTTAGGAGATTTTCGCTCCAAGGTGGATCACAGTGAAGCTTTTGTGGCTCAGGGAATTCCAGCACAGAGCAGCCAGAGCATCCCATGAAAACAAAACAGATTAAAAGGGGAGAGCAGGTAAAAAATGGAGTTGATATTCTGCCCTTTGCCAGCGTCTTTGGGATGGAATTTTAGGTGAACTAAAGCCGATTATTTGTTTATTTGCTGTAATTGATATCCTGGTGGGCTGAAGAAAATTCAGATTAAAACCCACCGTTCTGCCGGGTGTGAAAGGAAAAAAAAAAATCCCTTTTTCCAACAGCATTAAGGAGCATCTGTAGTAGGCAGAAAATAACACAAAGCTGCAAAGTTTATAATTTTTTTCCTAATTGTTGTTAATGAGCTTTTAGCTTGCAAGATGCTAATGAGGAGCACGTGAGCTTTTGCACCTCCGGTTGGTGACAAATCAGCTGAACCCCCTCAGAAAACGCCAAATCGTTGGGACACACCTTGAGGTTTTTCGAAAGGAACACTGGCTAGGTGAGTGCCTCTAATTAGCTAATTACGGTGTAATTCACCGAGAGAAGTCTGGCTTTGCTGAGGAAGTAAAAAAAAATATCTGAAACCCGGGAGCTTTTCTTGTTCCTCCCCACGGCGCTCGCAGTTTTTATCGTCTCTCTGCTTGGCTCCGTAACTCGGCTTTCAGCTGCTTTTCCCAAATGGAGACACAGAGCTGGGATCCAGGGATGTGACAGCTCCAAAGTTCCTCTGAAATGTGTCTCCCAACGTGCCAGTCGTAACAAATGGGCTATTTAAAGAAAAATTCTGACTGAGGAGGTGTTTTTGCAGCGGGTTTTGGGCACTTTTCGCTGACTGAAAGGCCAAAAGGAAAAAAAAGCACATCCTCAGGCACGGGGGAATCCCCCCCCAGAAGGCTGGGATCGCTAAATAACTTGGATTTTCAAGGAAATTATTGTTCGAGGGGTGGCTTAGACCACAAAAACTTGGATTTTAAAGGAAATAACTGTTCGAGGGGTGGCTTAGACCACAAAAACTTGGATTTTAAAGGAAATAACTGTTGGAGGGGTGGTTTAGACCACAAAAACTTTCGACTTCTCACCGTGTCCACTGAAAAAAAAAAACCAACTATTCTTTTCCCCCCTCTCTCTGGGTGCAGTCAGGGATGAGGGTTTGTTTTTTTTTGTTTTTTTTTTCAAAAGACCCTTTTTTCCACCCTTTTCGGGCAAACCGTGGAAGATCAAGCCAAGAGTTATGGGCTGCAGCTGTGGCCCTGCATTGAGATGTTCTATAGAGGATCAGCTGAGCTGATTGAGGCATGGGGAGCACGGCTCCCATCCCTTATTCCCTGGGAAAGGCAAATCCGTCCCCTCCATGCTCCCATCCCTCATTCCCTGGGAAAGGCAAATCCATCCTGTCCACGGCTCCCAGCCCTTATTCCCTGGGAAAGGCAAATCCATCCCCTCATGGCTCCCAGCCCTTATTCCATGGGAAAGGCAAATCCATCCCCTCCCTGCTCCCATCCCTTATTCCATGGGAAAGGCAAATCCATCCCGTCCACGGCTCCCATCCCTTATTCCCTGGGAAAGGCAAATCCATCCCCTCCATGCTCCCATCCCTTATTCCCTGGGAAAGGCAAATCCATCCCCTCCATGCTCCCATCCCTCATTCCCTGGGAAAGGCAAATCCATCCCCTCCCTGCTCCCATCCCTTATTCCATGGGAAAGGCAAATCCATCCCTTCCATGCTCCCAGCCCTTATTCCATGGGAAAGGCAAATCCATCCCCTCCACAGCTCCCATCCCTTATTCCCTGGGAAAGGCAAATCCATCCCCTTCACGCTCCCATCCCTTATTCCCTGGGAAAGGCAAATCTGTCCCCTCCACGCTCCCAGCCCTTATTCCCTGGGAAAGGCAAATCCATCCCCTCCCTGCTCCCATCCCTTATTCCCTGGGAAAGGCAAATCCATCCCCTCCACGGAGCAGGGCTGCCTTGGGACCGCGTTTTCCCGCTCGCTTCCAGTGGGCGGCTTTGGATTTGATGAAGAAATACTGTCCTCTTTAATTGCATTCTGCCCCCTCTCTCTCTCTCTCCCCCCGTCTCCCAGGCTTTGAAAAGCCTCCGAAGACAATCGGAGGGTTTGGAGTTGAAATGAAAGCCGTGTTGGAAGGAGCTGGGCAGGGTGGGGAAGTGATAAGTGGTTTGCAGGTGGAAATCCTAAAAGTGTCCTGAGGGGAGCACTCGGTGCTGCCTTGGAGGCTTTGTTCCAATTTATTTTCTTTTCCTGCCAGGGATCGGTGTCTGTGAGCCTGACTCCATTCCAGTAATTCCTGACAAAACTGGGAAGGTTTTTTGTATTTTGTGGGGTTTTTTTTTTTGGTGTCAAATCGCAGAATCCCAGAACGGTTTGGGTTAGGAGGGACCTTAAAGCTCACCCAGTCCATGGGCAAGGACACCTTCCACCATCCCAGGTTGCTCCAAACCCCATCCAAACTGGCCTTAGGGGTCCAGGGGCAGCCACAACTCCCTGTGCCAAGGTTTCCTCACCTCCACAGGGAAGAATTTTTCCCTATTATCCACTCTAAAACCATTCCCTGACAGTTTAAATCCATCCCTCCTGGCCCCGTCACTCCACGCTCTCGTAAATCTTTTCTTTGGATGTGCTGGAACCATTCCAGCTTTTGCCTGGTGCTGGAATTGACTTTATCCAGGAATTTCAGCTGCACCTTATGCTGCAGGTTAAATAACAAGTGCCGTGTGAATGAAGAAAACGTTGTTTTGGCTGACTCCTGTCTCAAACATTATTATATTTTTTTAATTGATAATTCTGTGTTGGGGTCCCCCCAGAACCAAGACATTTCTTCCTGCACTGAACTTCAGCAAATAAAATCGGGCAGGGAAACCTCCCCGCCCTCCTCAGGCGTGACTCATGGAATGAGGGAGTTCGTGGGGTTTATTGATTCGTTTTGTTTGCATTCGTAGTTGCTGTGGGGATTTATCAGGGTTCTGGGTGGAGGGAGGGGTGTGAGGATGGAGTTACACAAATCCAGGGGTGTATTTTAATGTCTCTGGATATATATTTGTGTGTGTGTTGGTAGAGCTGAACAGCACAGCCTGATTTTTTGGATGGATTAGGGCTTTTCAAGTCGTTAACAGTGAGAAATTGAATAATTCAGACGTTGTGGCTGGCTCAAAGGGCTGCTTGAAGATGAATTAACTGAAATTCGGGCTGGGTTATTAAAAAACCCCGTGATTTGGGAGGAGGGAATCCCAACTGGAATCCCAATCCTGGATTTCAGCATCCAGTGACCTCTCATGGCAGTTACAGGTGGGGTTATTTTTATTCTTAAAATTCCTGTTAGTGGCTGCTCCTGGTGGCAGGGACGTTGCTGCTGTAATATTTGGACTATTTCGTGTTTCGTTTAAGAGAAAACCGTGTTGGAATGTCTGCTGGTTGCTGTATAGAAGTCAGGATTTGGATTTCCGTGATTTTTTGTGGGTCTTTTCTAGCTCAGGATATTCTGTGATCCTGTGAATTTTTTGTGTCCTCTGCAGCTGGAGGGGAAAAAAAAAATGGCAATACCATGTGGGAAGAGGAGGTTGATCTGTGAGGAGAACAAAGTGGGGGTGATGCCCTTTAAAACCACACCAGCACCAAAAAAACATGTTTTAATTTTAAGGACAAACATTCTAGATTTAGAATGGCATTAATTACGCTGAAAAAATCCGTGTAAAACTCTGCTATTCTTAAAAAAAAAACCCCAAACCCTGAAATCAGCTGTTTATTTCCTGGAGTTGTGAGAAAAGAGCCCTGAGCTTGGATTTAATGATGTTTAATCATTCTTTCAAAAACACAAAGGAGGCACTAAGAGCTGTTCAGCTGAGCTAGAAAGAACTAATAGCTATAACTCAGATTCAAAAGTGATTTAGTTCCAGAGGTAAATCCATAATCCGACCAGTCAGGAGTTAATCTGTCATCAGACTAAGACTAGAATCAAATCTATTTAACTAAGAATAGTTAATTCACCTGAATCAGAGCAGGGATGGAAGATCCTGCTCACCAGAGTTTATTTGGAGGAAATAAAATATTCATGATGGAGAGTGGAAACAGCAAGTGGCTTTCAAAAAAGGAGGGAGGGGGAAAAAAATCTCCTTTGGAATTTGTTCTGCTCTTTTCCTGCACTTCCCAGGGTGGTTGGACCTGCTGGTTTGGGTAATGTGGAAATGAGTCAGAATAAGGAAGGGAATATCCTGTTTATCCTAAAATTGGAGGGATTTAGGAACAGCTTTTTGTGGCATCAAACCGGAATTCACCTCTCCCTCTTTACTCTCCTTGTCGTGTTGTTGTTTCGTCTCAGGACAAATCGAAGGGATGAACTTGAACCTCTTAGGAGGATAATTTATTAAAATAGCAGATGCTGCAGAACGGGGCCTGGCTTGATCTGCAGTTCTTAAGGAAGATTAACAACCTGAGGGTTCACAAATCGGGGTCCTGCTTCCGACCTCGCCTTGTGGGCAGGACAAAGGCACCGCTCACATCCTGTACTTCAGGGGGAAAAAAAAAAAAAGGATTCCTAATATGCAAATCATTAATAATTCCATCAGGAGATGGCAGAGCAAGGTAGATTTGGACGAGTGAAATTCTTCCATTTGGTACTAAAAAAATAGAGGCACGAGCCCTGGGCAAGGCTGGGGTGGAAAACACAAATTTTAGTTTTATTTGTGCCGCTTCAGATCCCTGTTTGGACGCTGAGGGAGAGCAGGGATTGCTGGATGGATTGGCTTTTCCCAGCACAAAACCAGGCCCGGCAGCTGAGCAGGGGAAGAGGATGTGTAAATCCCTTAATTCTTTGTTGGCAAGAAAACACAGAAGCCCTTGGTGGAGCCCCAGGGTCCGAGTGGAGGGCTCAGAAATTTTCTATTTCCAGAGCTGGGCCCACAGCAGCGCTCTCCATATGGGGAATGTGGGAATTCTTATGGATCTTGTATCGAAATCCCTTGGAGCACTTTGGGGTTTGCTGGGCAGACAAATCAAACACCAAAATCCTGGCTGCCTTCGGATGAATTGGATAAATGGCTGCGATTTACTCCTTTTTACCAATTCACAGCGTTCATAAAACCCACAGAAAATCTCCCGCTGCTGTAAAACCCAGAGAAGACATTCCACTGTTAAAAAACCCACAGAAAAAATTTTCTGCTGTTCTGCCTCACCCGTTGGGGGTTAAAAAAAAAACCCCAAAATAATTGATTGGCAAGTGAAGGCGAAGCAAATGATGGAGAGGGCTGGCAAAACCCGGCGGTATTTTTTGTCTCGGGATCCTGAACCCGTCGGAGGCTCCTTCCCTCAGCCTGTGGGATTGTTCCCTCTCCTCTTTAATGCTCTTGTTCCTTCTGGCTGGGGAGAGGATCGGGCACAACCTGCTGGTTGAATAGCAGAGTTTTACACGGATTTTTTTCAGCGTAATTAATGCCATTCTAAATCTAGAACGTTTGTCCTTAAAATTAAAACATGTTTTTTTGGTGCTGGTGTGGTTTTAAAGGACATCACCCCCACTTTGTTCTCCTCACAGATCAACCTCCTCTTCCCACATGGTATTGCCATTTTTTTTTTTGCCTCCAGCTGCAGAGGACACAAAAATTTCACAGGATCACAGAATATCCTGAGCTAGAAAAGACCCACAAAAAATCACGGAAATCCAAATCCTGACTTTTATACAGCAACCAGCAGACATTCCAACACGGTTTTCTCTTAAACGAAACACGAAATATTCCAAATATTACAGCAGCAACGTCCCTGCCACCAGAAGCAGCCACTAACAGGAATTTTAAGAATAAAAATAACCCCACCTGTAACTGCCGTGGGAGGTCACTGGATGCTGTTCACGGATGGCATGGAGATGGATTCCTTCCTAATCCCCCCGGAGGTTTTCAGCGGGATGGAGCTGAGTTTTTGTTCCGAAAAGAGCAGCCGAGGATTCCCCCCAGAAGTCGGGCGAGCGTTGGCTCCGTGCCGTAATCCCCCTTTGTGTGTGTCACAAAGACAATCCTGCCGGGGGCTGGGATCCCGCTGCCCCATCCCTGCGGCGGCCAGAGGTGCTGGAGCTGCCGAACTTCCCCTCGGGCCCTGTGCCCTGGAGGCCTTCGGGGTTTGTTTCCTTCCCATTCCCTGGGGGTTGGAGGCGGAATTAATCAGGTTTGGGAATGCCGAAGGTGCTCGAGGTCGGGATGGAACCGGCTCTGCCTTTGCAGGCGTGGAATTGTTGAAACTGGGGAAGACCTTTAAGGTGATCAAGTCCAGAATGATGATGGATTTTGTTATCGGGAAGCTGGATGGGGTTGAAATAGGATTTTTCCCTGTGAAAAGGTTGTTTTTTGGGTATTTTTGGTCAGGATGGAACCAGCTCTGCCTTTGCAGACATGGAATCGTTGAAAGTGGGAAAGACCTTTAAGGTGATCAAGCCCAGAATGATGATGGATTTTGTTATTGGGAAGGTGGATGGGGTTGAAGTAGGATTTTCCCCTGTGAAAAGCCTGGTTTTTTTTGGTATTTTTAATCCTTAATCTGTGAACCTCAACTCTGGATGTGTTGTTTTCCTGACAGTGGGTGATAAATGGGATGTGCTGAGTGGGATCATAATGGTTCAAGAGCGTGGGGAAAAGCAAAAATGCTTCCAGCAGGCTGGGAAATGTAGGGATTTGTGTGGCTGGCTGTGATTTAAAGGAATGATAAGGCAGGGAAAATGGGAATCTGAGGGGAGGCTGCTGATCTCTGCTCCTGCTTCGTCACCTTGGCATGATTTGGTTTAACCTGTCCCTGGTTCATTATTCCGTGGGCACAGATCCCTGGAGCAGCATCCCTGGGCAGTGGGAAATGTGAAAGGTTTGATGGGAATCCTGCCAGTTTGAGGATGGGGAGCACAAAAAAAGTGAATTTCCAACAGATTTGGAGTCGGTGCTGCTGATTTTGTGCCTTTAAAGTTCTCCTCCCTGCTCTAACCGAGCTGTTCCTGGAGGGAAGTTTGGGTGGAAAACTTCAGGATATGGCACATCACCCTCTGCTGTTGTCACCCCTGTGGACACAAAATTCTTTGGGAATTCCTGGGTTGTGCCAAGCTGGTTATAAAGTGAAATTAGAACTTTTTATCAGCCAGAATCAGCTCTCTGGCCTGTTCTGATTGTTCTTTTTCCTGCTCCAGGCTGATAATTCCAGTGGTGTGGTTTTGCTGTAATTGCTTCAGGCTTTTCCAGATGGAAGAGGCAAGGGATTGCTGAGAATTCCAGCAGGGAATTGAGAATTCCAGCAGGGAATTGCTGTGAATTCCAGCAGGGAATTGCTGAGAATTCCAGCAGGGAATTGCTGTGAATTCCTTCCCTTTGGACTGGTCCAGGAGCACTGGAGTTGCTCAGGGACGCTGTGAATTGTTTTAATGCCCAGCTCCTGTTTTTTCCCACCTTCTTGACCCTTCCAAAAGCCATCCCAAAAATAAAACCTGGATGGAAAGAAAGGGGAGAAGGGATTTTATGTGCTGGAATAAACAGAGAAATTAACTTGTAGAACATAAAGAGCGTTTTAACGATGCTGTTTAACATCCAGGGTCATTAAATAGAAATTCCCACATTTTCAGGGATCTGAAGGATGTGGATCTTGTTTGTTTTCAGTGACAATATTTCACCTGGAAATGGAGTTTTAAAGCTGAAGTCGAGAGGTGAAAACTAAAAATGCAGCTACTTGAGGTTTTAATCACTTTTATTCATCTCTCCGATGAGAAACTGAGCTTGGCCCAATAAAAAATATTCAAATTCCATCTTTAAAAGGCTCCAAATTTTAAAAACTTTAAACTCACGTAGGAGCACAAACACACAACAACTCATCTCTTTGTGGACTGAAGGGTTTCACCTCCTCTTTGCCTTTTCCATGATTAATTCCCAACCCTGCTCCATTCCTGGGGAATCTCCATCGAGAAGGAATGTGAATAGAAGACACATGTGCAGCCCTTTGTGTGGAAAATAATTCCTTTATTTTCTGGAATTCCAGCTCTTGGAAGAGGCTTTTTGGTGGAGTCATAAATTTCTCTCCCAAGCAACCCAAAAGGAGTTTGGTGCTTTCTCTGACTCCTTGGAATTCACCAGGAAAAGCAGAGGGAGCTTTTGGGGGTCGTGCAGCTCTACCAGTTCCCCAAGAGCAGCACAAAAAAAGGCAGGATTGGGTTATTTTAATCCATTCCAGCCTTGAGGAATGGGAATATTTAATTCCCTTTTCACTCCAGGTGAGGTAAAGGCACATTCCAGTTTACACAAAGCCCCAGGTTGAATTTAAAGCAGCCTTGAAGGTCTGAAAGGTTTTTCTAACGTGCTCAGAATTCCAGAGCTTTAAGGGAAAAGAGGTTTTTCATCCCTGGGACTCTGTTCCCTGAGAACTTCGTTTATCTGGAGCAGTTTGGCTGATGTGGAGGTTGGACCTGAAAACGCTTTAATTTTTATATTTGTTGTGCTCTGAAGTCAAAGATGGGCCAAAATCTGCCGACTTCAGCTTCCTGACAGGATCCAGACAACCAAATCCTGCAGAAATCCTGTTTATTCCCACCAGGAATGCTGCCAGGGCAGGGAATAGGATTTTCCTCATCTGCATGCTTTGGTTTTTGACACATTTTTTTGGATTTGGTTGGGGTTTTTCAATATTTCTTTGAAAACTGATTCCTTACAATTGCAGCTTCGAGCCTAGAGCGGATTTTGGGAACTCCCAGGAGCAGTTTAATGCTTCCAGAGCTGGAATTAACTGGGAGGAGACTTCATAAACCTGAACTTGCTGAGGAAGTTGGCAGGAAAATCCCATTTTCCTCGAGCTCCCTTGTGGGCAGAGCTGAATCCAGCAGGAATTCCTCCGTGGCTCCTGTAGGATCCTGACCTTCCTCCTGGCACCGGAAAGTTGAGAATTCCCAGGATTTGGTGAGATCCAGGTGGAGGATTTGTCTTCCTCTTTTTCTTTTTTTCCTTGTTAATTTTCCAGTTTTTCCTTGTTAATTTTCCAGTTTTTCCTTGTTAATAAACCCAGCTGGCTGTTGTGTCAGCCTGGAGAGAGGGAAAGCTGCAATTTTGGGATAGAAATCCTGAGAGTTTTCAGGAAAAGAGCTCCAGAAGAATTGGAAAAAATCTCTCTGGAAAAATCTCTCTGGCTGCTGTTGCTTCTGTAGGATCCTGACCTCCCTCCTGGCACGGGAAAGTTGAGAATTCCCAGGATTTGGTGAGATCCAGGTGGAGGATTTGTCTTCCTCTTCTTTTTTCCTTGTTAATTTTCCAGTTTTTCCTTGTTAATAAACCCAGCTGGCTGTTGTGTCAGCCTGGAGAGAGGGAAAGCTGCAATTTTGGGATAGAAATCCTGAGAGTTTTCAGGAAAAGAGCTCCAGAAGAATTGGAAAAA